>JAQGCY010000083.1:0-31309 GCA_034700645.1 Xenylla mediterranea | reverse complement strand
TGAAATCATTTGCCGGATCGATTCGATTTATTGAAAATATGCGTCAATTAGAATCAGTTAAACTTGTTGGGATTAATATGAGCTCCCAGTTGTTTAATGGGACGAATGGAGAAGATGAAGCAATTGCAATGGCCGTTTTTGGAAAAGGTGGACATCCAAATTTTCGATATCTCAAAGCTAGTGGTGAGGGTGTAAAAGCAAAGCGTAGTTTAAACAAACTAGCTAGAATTTTAAAAGCTAACAAGGAAAAAGGTCAAATGGTGAAAATCAGCCTTTATCGATCAATATAAACAATATCTACTCAGTACTACATGTCTGTTTATGTCAATTCCTAATGTGCAATAAGCCATCTTAATTTTATACTAATTGTGAATATAGATAATTCCGCCAGTCCAATTGTTAGTATTGGATGAACATTGTCATTTACGTAGAAGGCTGAGAGTTGGTCTGCTACATTGGGTTCTACGACCACTGTATTGTACATTAATAATAATAAATTTGTCCATTATAATACTTTTTATAATTGTAATTCTTGTAATAAAAGGTACTGACGTTCAGGAAAAAAGAAATTTAATTCTCTCAGAGCATCACTTTCACTGATTGAACCATGAATCCCACTTTTCACATCTGAGCCTTCGGAACCAAAGTCATTTCGAGGCATCCTGGAAATTGTGACCGTTGCTATTAAAAACGTAGAAGATGTATTTTCTTTATGCTTGCGAACCTCCAGTAATTGCAAATACAATTACCTCCAATTATGAATTACTTTAATTTGTCATATGGATTAACGTGTCAATGTGTCATAAGAATTCTCATCCCATCCTCGTCGTCCTCATCTCAAATCTGTTCTGTTCAAAACTCAAACTCGGCAGTTTTCTTCATCTCACTTCTCACCTCATGCCTCATGGTTCTAATATCATGCTTTGCTTCAACATTTTTCATTCCAAGTCTCTCTGAATTTAACTGTTATTCTAGAATTCTAAATCTAAGGGTGTCGTATTCGTGTGGGTGGGTGGAAGTGAACCATGGAGGAAATGGCACTAAACAACCCGAGTCAAAGTCCGTTTAAGCTTCTCTCTGTAAGTACTTAAACTCCAAATTATAAAATACCTCCCAATTGCGATCTTTTATACAATAATTGTATTTTATCGTGAATCCACAGATTGTCAAGAACCTAGGTGACCACTTGAAACAAAGTTCGTTGAGTGTAGATGACTTCAAGAATCTCCGTTCTACAAATACCAATTTCAATCAAATTACCCGTTCAATATTCTTGGATAAGGCTAACAAATCCATTGAAGTAAATTCAGATTTCCAAATGAAAGAATTCTTGAACCGCTGTGAACAAATTGCTCCAGATATTGTTAAGCGTTTAACTTTTGACCATGATTTTTTGCCATATTCATATTTACGTCCAGAGTCCATGTCAAAGTTTTGTCCGGGAATAAGTGCCTTCATTCGGGATTTGACTCTTGTTAAATATGAACTCCCGTTGGATCAGCTATTGGAAACATTAGCCAAGGATTTCCCAAATTTGTCAATTCTACAAATCCGATTTCATAATTTAAATGTACCAGCAGCATCAGCAGAAATCAGAATACCTTCAATTACATCCTTGAAACTGGAAATGAATTTGCAAAGGGCAGCTTGTACTCCGGCAAATCTTATACCATTTCTCCAAAGCATATTTAAGACAATGCCAAATATCCAACATTTGAATATACTGAAAGCTCATCGACGAAGATTTATTGAAACGATTGTTTGGGATATATTAATTGAGCAGGATTTCAAGGCACTTGGTCTTGAGAACCTTGTATCACTTCATCGTCAAACACCCTTGTACATTCGGCTTAGAAGGAGTGGAACATACGAGAAATATCTTCGACTGAAAAATTATTTGTATGACTTAAAACTGAGTATTTCTTATCGTGAAACTGACGTCAGTGTTGAGTTCATCAATGATTTCTTGAGCCAAATGGATACAAAAATCACAATGCTTCGATTACGGTATGGAGTTGCAGAAATGATTCCACTGGGATTTGGAACAGTAATTAAGCGTTTAGTTTTGCATTCATTTGCTGGATCGATTCGATTTATTGAAAATATGCGTCAATTAGAATCAGTTAAACTTGTTGGGATTAATCTGAACTCCCAGTTGTTTAATGGGACGAAGGGAGAAGATGAAGCAATTGTAATGGCCGTATTTGGAAGAGGTGGACATCCACATTTCCGATATCTCAAAGTTAGTTGTGAGGGTGTAAAAGAAAAGCGTAGTTTGAACAAACTAGTTGGAATTTTAAAAGCTAACAAAGAAGGAGGTGAGATGGTGAAAATCAGCTTATATCGATCATTGTGAACAAAATCTACTCAGTATTACATGTCTATTTATGTCAGTTCCTAATGTACAATAAGTAATCTAATTTTCTACTAATTGAATATATAGATATATGTATATTTAGCCTCAGTAGTTGTAATGTTGGTTTTGTTTGGCTAATAATTTTATTTTAATTTATTTGGATTATGAGATTCCAGCCATTGAGCTAACCAAAGTATTGGTTCTTCTGGTCTTTCACGTACTAGTTCCGCCAGTCCAATTGTTAGTATTGGATGAACATTGTCATTTACGTAGAAGGCTGAGAGTTGGTCTGCTACATTGGGTTCTACGACCACTGTATTGTACATTAATAATAATAAATTTGTCCATTATAATACTTTTTATAATTGTAATTCTTGTAATAAAAGGTACTGACGTTCAGGAAAAAAGAAATTTAATTCTCTCAGAGCATCACTTTCACTGATTGAACCATGAATCCCACTTTTAACGTCTGAGCCTTCTGAACCAAAGCGATTTCGGAGGCATCCTGGAAACTGTGACCGTTGCTATTAAAAACATGGAAAGAATTCAATATATTTGAATTGAATCAATCAAAATCAATATTGAGCAACTTTACTTGGTGTGGTTCAGGTCCAAGTAGCTCATTTAAATGCTCAATAGCTCCAGATCCAGATAAGAATAGAGCAAGAATTTCTCCGCTTGATAAATTTGTGACTGATTCGGAAAACCAAGCCATTTCATACATTCCACTGAAAAATTTGGATGCTTGATCTTCAGTGAGGCATACGCGTCTTTCCTGAGTGAAAATACAAATTTGAAAAGTTCGCAAAACATGACAAATTATGGAATAGATAGAATTGGTTTATACTTGCAAAATGTTAAATCCTTCTCGCCTTAAAATCGTAATGATTTCTTCAGCATTATTTATTGCTTCAGGTTTAATTATAGCTAATGTTTGCTCTAGTTTGCGACGAGAGGTTGCTGGGAATCCAAATAGGGCTGCTGTTGTATCTTTTCCAACACTATCTTCAGCCATTCAGGAAAATGAACTTTAGGAACAATAATTACAATAAGCTTTACACTTCGGTTTACAAAAGAAATGACTTTCTCTTCTTGACTGTATTAAATATTTTTGCTTTCACTTTGACATTAAAATCATAGTGGAACAATTTCTACCCCTGGAAACTATTCTTCACAACAACATGGAATGTTACGTGGCAATAAATGCTTCTTTTTCCACTTTACTTTTAATGGAACTACTGGAATGAACGTGGAAGTTTCTTCCTTTGAAAATTAGTTTTAATAGGTTGGATAAGTATATGGTATTGGCGTAATATCAAACATTGAATTGAGAAATATCGTTACGCTATGCATACATAATAAATATGTTTGGGACATGCATATTTTATATATTCATTTTATCAAATCGATGAGTAAAGGAATGGAATAAAAATTGATTGAATTCCTTCAAAACTAAAGCATTTGGCGATGTAGTCGTACATGGATTAATACATTGTGAACTCTAATTGGAGTACTTGTTTGTACTCACAACAAATTAAATACATAAACCTAAATAAATATTTACAAAGGAATGAAACAAAACAATTCATTTTGCAAAGAAATTACTTCGAGATCACAGTTTACTACGGTTTACATTATTTAAGTACGTTAACTCCAATGCGATTCCATTCCATGAAATAAATTGAGGTTACAAATATCGTCACTTCTGTTTAAAAGTGTAGCCCAAAAAAGTAGAGCTAGGTAAAATCAAAATGTCATGAATTATCCATAATTGATGAAAAAAGTACCTCCTCCTATTGATTCGTTCCAATGTAATGTAAATGTTGTTATTTTTTCTATATATTTTGGTTATGGAAGTTAATGTACCTAATGTTAATATTTAAGGAAACTACAATTAATACAGATGTTTGTATCGGGTATATCAAAAAAATATGCAAAAAATATGAATGTTAGTTAACAAACTAGGAATGCTGAAAATTGGCTTTATTAACAAAACAAACATGAATTTGGAATTGTAAAAATTATTAATTGTTAATTTATGAATTTGTCAGAGAATGAAGTTTTGTATTTGCTCCATGACATTGTTGAAATCTATTATTATTGATTTAATCTAAAAAATCTTCACATCACGTACATGATGTTGCACGGTTTTGTTAAATCTGTTCTCTGATAATTAACCATTAACCTAATCAAAAGTTTAGTTGTTTTGCTTTGGTATTAATGTGAGCCAAGGAAATGTCATTGGTATCAGATCGAGTAGTATATCATACGGCATGCATAAATATTTGGAATGAAGAATTCCGGTAAAAATTATCTGGGTCAAGATTTCAGAAATCGTAAAACTCCATGTAAGCGAGCTGCAGCAAAATTCCAATAGGAAATCTCTTATAACGAACAATGTATGAGAAATATGAAATATATAAGATGTCATATTGCTCTGATTTTTGGCTTCAGTTGTATTTTTGAACTAATTGGACAGATACTTAATTTATTTTCTCATAGTCAATTTATAGCAACATGGGCTACAGAGTACGATTGTTTGCTTTATTTCTCGTACTTATAATTAAAGGTTCTCAAGCTAGGTCCAGGACAATTACAAAAAAATCCATCGAAAACATGTTAGTTCAAGATGAATTTGATAGAGAATTAACAATATTTCTTGATAAGATTCCAACCTATACTGGAAATAGAGCAGAGTTGTCGGATATGATCACAAACGTTAGTTCTTATTTTAGCATAAATTCTTTGGTAACATTATTCCAATTTGCAAGATTAAATTTCTTTTCACAGATAATACAAGACATGTCAAACGGAAAACTACACATAGTTCCACACAACAAGCGTCAATACGAATCCGGAGAAGAAGAGGAAGAAACAGGAGTTGTAGGTGGACTGGAAGGTGCTGCAGGTGCTCTAAAAAATACTTTCGAGAAGGAGTTTTTACCAACTGTAAGTAAAACACTTTCGCCTTTCCAACAAACACAAACTGTTCCATATGATTTTATTTTTGCGACATTTCATATTGTTTTAGGCCGTAAATTTCTTCAAAGGAGTTCAATCCGCTGTTGGGAATCTTCGACTAAATACAACAGGTTTCTTCCAAACAGCACAATCATTAGTTCCAAAAGCTATCAGACCACAAGTAGCAGGAGTATTCAAGATCATCAACAATAAAGTCCTTGATCAATGGGCCACAACCGCTAGACCTAATTCTAATAGTTATGAAATAACAGAGGCTTTAAATCAACAGCAAATAACTGAGCAATCAATAGTAAGTACTACGGTGGGGACAACTAAGCCCCAAGGACCAAACAAAATCAACGATTTTGAGGTAGAAGAATCTGAAGAAGATTATAGTAGATGAGGTTTTCGAGTTGAGACGCTATAGATAACTTATTTGGAATTTAATTGAGAACAAACTGTGATAAAACAAAAAATTCTTTTTTTCCCATAATTGCTTGGTATTAAAAACTTAAATTGAGACAAATTAAACATAAATTAATTAGTTAATGTTCAAATTAATGAAGCATATTCTCGTCAAACATATTTTATTTTACTATTTTAGGCTTTCTAAAATTCTTAATTCACTTGCTCCTCAGAAAACTCCTGGTTAATAATGATGAATGAGCAAGACTAGACGCTTTGCTATTGTCTTAAGCATTCCCATAAACTGCAACTGCAAGTTACTTACATACAAAATACAACCATAAATGTTGTCTGTAATAGTCTAGCACATTAATCTGATATCTGATGATCAATTATGACAAGCAACATTGTTAGACTAATTCCTTATAATATGGGTTGTAGTTACAGCAGTCAGCAATGCTAGTAATAAGTAATAACAAATTTTCTACTATTTTTACTTGTATAACAAAAGCTTAATCGAACAGGCATAGCATAACGGTGTTGACCTTGAAACTACATGTCAAATGAATAGACTGTACTAGAAGATGTTGTTCATATTATGTAAAAATAATACACCCAGATAACTTACAAATTGCAATACAATTTGGTTTGGACCGAGTAGAGGAATACTGTCAGGCCTCAGGTGAACGAAACATTCTGTGTCGGTTAAATGTTAAATTAGCTTAAATAAATATTTAACTCAAAAAATAGAAGAAAATTAAACGAATATTCGATTAGTTTTGTTTTAAACAATCAGAATCACCATGAAATATTTGGAATTCAGAAATGGTCATAAAATGCCCGTAATTGGGCTTGGATTGTGGCAGGTAAATTTATTATCTTCAATGCATCATTTAATGAAAACGTGTGCATTTATTGCTAATTGATTCAACATTAATTGTCTTTGTTTTCAGGCTGAAGATCCCACAATTCTTGAGGAAGCTATAGATACTGCATTAGATTTGGGTTATCGACATTTTGATACTGCTTTCTTATATGGAAATGAAAATGTACTCGGGAATGTGCTAAAGAAATGGTTAGATTCTGGAAAAATTAAAAGGGAAGAACTATTTATCACTACAAAGGTAAGAATCACCATCAAAACTTGAACTTAGATTTGATACTATTTGGGATGATTTTGTTTTAATTTCACAGTTACCAATGACAGGAAATACACCAGAGAAAGTAGAAAGGTTTTTCCAAATATCACTCCAAGCTCTGCAGTTGGATTATGTTGATTTGTACTTGATCCATTGTCCTGTTGGACTTCAATATGTTGATGATAAAACCCCAATTCCAAAGGATCCTGAAGGAAATGTTTTACTTGACCTAAATACGGATTTGATTGGAGTATGGAAAGAAATGGAAAAATTGGCTGACAAAGGCCTAGCAAAATCAATCGGCGTCTCAAATTTTAATTCTGAGCAATTGGAAAGGATTTGCAAAAGTGCAAGAATTCTTCCTGCAAACAATCAGGTAAAACACGTATTACAGTTTAGAAACAAAATTCCAACTCAAGGTTTAAATTTATTTTACAGATTGAAATGAATGCATATTTCCAACAAAAGGAACTCCTGAAAACATGCAGAAAATTTGGAATCACAGTTGTAGCATATGGCCCATGTAAGAATTTTATAAAACTATTCAGTTTCAATAATCATGAAATTGGGTTATTTTCAGTGGGAAGTCCAGGCAGAACAGTTTATTATAAACAGAAAAGTGGAACGTAAGTATTATAAACAGAAAAACTTCTTGAGACTGTTCAATTAATGTAATTGTGTTTTCCTAGGGATTTTTCTTGTCCACCAATAATGGAGGATCCAGTGGTAGTGGAAATTGCAAAGAAGCAAAATAAAACTCCAGCCCAAATTTTATTACGTCACTTGATCCAACTTGGGGTTGCACCAATTCCAAAAAGTACGAATCCAGAGAGATTAGCTAAAAATATTCAGGTCAGTCAGACTGTACTGTGGTTGATAACTCAATCAGTCCCAAAATTTACATTTTTGTCATTTTTCCTGCAGGTATTTGACTTTCAACTAGATGAGTCTGAGATGAAGCGTTTAAGTGAACTAGATAAAGGAAAAGAAGGAAGAAGTTTCACATTTGCTGTTTTTAAAGGGTAATCTAATCAATTAAAACTTAAACTTTGACATTATTAATTGATTTTAAAATTGGTTTTTAGGATAGAAAATCATCCCGAATTTCCATTTCATTCATAAATGATTCCAAGATTATCTTACATGATTTTGCAATAAGTTGTATTCTCTAAATGATTTAAGAATACTCCTCTTTGTAATAAAATCAAAATTCTTCAAAAAAATACATATAAAACCAGCCGGAGCCAAGATACGGCTAGATGAAATGCGAAGCTATAGAGTAAAATTGTACAAAAATACGAATTGCGCATGTAAAATGCGAAAAAACACGAACTGCGCATGTAAGATGCGATAAAACACGAACTGCGCATGCAAAATGCGATAAAATACGAACTGCGCATGAAAAATGCCATAAAATACGAACTGCGCATGTAAAATGCGATAAAATACGAACTGCGCATGAAAAATGCCATAAAATACGAACTGCGCATGTAAAATGCGATAAAATACGAACTGCGCATGAAAAATGCCATAAAATACGAACTGCGCATGTAAGATGCGATAAAACACGAACTGCGCATGTAAAATGCGATAAAATACAAACTGCGCATGTAAAATGCGATAAAACACGAACTGCGCATGTAAAATGCCATAAAATACGAACTGCGCATGTAAAATGCAATAAAACACGAACTGCGCATGTAAAATATGAATTAAACATGTAATACATCCATTAGAATCATCATAATCATAATGAATGAGATTACACGCATTAGAAGCATAATAGATGAAAATCAAATGCATTAGAACGATAATGCAGGAGATTACATGTATTAGAATCATAATGATCATGCAAGAGATAACATGCATTAGAATATACATGCATTACATACGTACATATGAAAAACATACGTACATATAGAACATACGTGTGTAAAATACATAGTGGGACAGGACAGACAGGACAGGACAGGACAGGACAGGACAGAAAAGCCAATCTTATATAATGCTTCGCATTTAATAATGTGGACCAAATTATAACTAAAAGTTTTCCAGATTGGTTTGAAAGTACAATATTGCATCGTCTCTCAAGTTTTTGAGCATATCGGCAACTTAAACCTAAAATTTGCGGAATTTTCTCCCTATCGTTGTAATAGTTTGAATAGGATAATTATTTGAAAAGACATTTTGTGAATAATGCATTATACTTGAACGATCATAAGTCAGAGTCAGAACTCAGAAGTAACATATAAGTAACATAAAACTGGATATGAGTTCCGATTAGGCTATTAGTATGCAGATTCTTTTGAACCAATTGAAAATGAAACACGCTGTAGGCTCGTCTTGATGTTAAATAAATGAGTTTTCATATCGCATTTTATTATGTGAAACGAATCTAAATCTATTGTCTGTATAGTTTACTTGTAAATTATTCTAAATTAAATAATATGTACAGAGACAGAACAGAAAGACCCACAATATTAGGTTTCAATAAAAATTCTTTCAACTTATAGGTTTTTAAAGAACATAATCCAATTCATGCCGATGATAATCATTTTTCTGACAGTCATTTGGAATTCGTGGGTACCCAATTACCAGTGCATCCTGGCCTCCAATATATAGAGAATTATAAACTTTCCAATAAACATCACGAACTTTACGAGCAGGATGGAAAAGACCCTGTAAAAAATAAATTCAAATCGTATTAGAATTTTCATATTTAGATGTAACTATAATAGGTAAAGTTCAAAGCCTATTTACCTGCAACACATACTGCAAAACTTTAATCGGCCCCAGGCTCACTCTCATCCCTTCCACAGCATCCATAAAAGCTTGGACCAAATGAGGTGAGGTTTCAAAAATATTTGGCCATACATAATTGAGTAAATGAACCAGTGCATCCTCGCATCCAAAACCATAAACACCCAGTGCCATATGTTTAATTGCTGCACATGCTGTTTGTCGATGAACCAAATCACGATCCATCAGAGCATCTTCTAATAGTGGCGTTACAGCATAAATATAATCTTTACCCATTTCCCCAATATATTCAAACAGAAAACTTAAAGATTTAAGGACACCATTTTGAACGTTGAGTTCTGGTACACGATATTCATTCATGAGGGCTGGGAGGACTGTGAAAGGTGAACATGTTTCAGCAACAATTGCAATTGCAACTGTCGTACAGACACGATTTTGACGTTCTTGGACTTTCAAGTTATTGAGAAGTGTTGCAAGGACGTCGTGTGGGCTAGAGAAAAATAAGTAATCGCAATATTAGGCTTATTGCAAATATAACTTTACCTACTAAGCTTGTTAATGGAGAATTGAACTATAAAAACTTACCCAATAGCTTTAGCAATATACCCAAACGTATTAACAGTCGCTCTCCTAATAGCCTTCTTGTGGGCTTTTAATAATTCTAACAACTCAAAACAAATCCTCATCCATTCTCTTGCACTAACATATTCTGGCCCACGATCTGCAATTCTTCCAACTAAATCAATACAATTTTCTTGCACTTTCTCGTGACGATTTTTAAGAATTGGGGTAAGACGGGGAAGAAGGTCTTTAATCGGTGGAGTCATTTTGGTCATTCCAATTACATTAACAATTGATTTAAGGGCTCCAAGGATACTACCAAGAACTTCTGGATACTCTTCACCCAAATACTCATAAAGAACAACGCCTAAATGTCCCATGAGTTTTTCTTCGGAACAGGTTTTCATGACTGCGGATATTTTTGAAATTAGGTCGGCTGCTTGTTGGCGGACCTGAAAATCATATTATACATTTTAACATGAGCTAAAACTTAATTATTTTTAACAATTTCTTACCTTTGCAGCCTTATTATTCAATCTCCACAATATTGTACCACAAATTTGTGGCAAATAAGGCTTAACTCTTTTTCCTAGCGTATTAACAATCATTCCAAAACCATTCAAAAGTACAACATCTTCTGTCGTCTGTTCTTGAAATGCATAAAGAATCCCATCAATTAATAATTCTTCGAGTCTTGAATCAATATCCATTGATCCTAAATTCCCCATGATTTTCTCTATAGTTTCTACAACCATTTTCCTGTATGTTTCATTCTCATCTTTTAAGTCATCCACAACACGAAGGATAATTTCCGATGCACCAACTTTATTAGCTATTTCGACAGTTGTATCAACAAGTTGACGATAGTTCCTTTTGTCTAGGGCCATTCGTGTATTCCAAAAATGTTTAAAAAAGTGAGGTAAGATTTCATCTTTGATGTATGTTGGTTCTACGCCGTCTGTTCCACAACATTGCTTGACTACTTTGAGTACAATTTTTTTCATTTCTTCATCAGGAGATTGGAATTCACGGATTAGAATAAGCATGACTTCTTTGGTGTAGTAATTTGCGTACTCGGCGTCCATAAGAGGTATAAGGTAGCCAATTGCTTTTAAGAATGCAGCTAAACCCTACAACAAAAAACATAAAAATAAATTCAAAGCAAATTCCGGTATGAGGACAAAAAATCGCAAAATAAAATGTATACCTTTCCCCTGTGACTCCTAATACCCTTCCACAACGGTTTCAGTACACTATCAAAACTTTCAATACCATATGGAGTAGCGGCTTCGGCTAGTGCTGCAATAGCCAGAGCAGTAATCGTCCTAACTTTCTGTTGTTCATCTGTTAACCCGTGCTCAATGATCTCAACAAGTGATTTCAAATGTGGTAAAATTGCACAACCCATTAAGATTGAGATTTGTTGGACAATTTTAATTCCAGTATGCCGAGCTTGCCAGGATTTTTTACTTTTACAAACAGCTTTGAGGAAGGGTAGAAGAGATGGGATTCCAAGGGCAGAGGCAACTACTGCAAATGCACGAGCAGTCGTATTCCGAACGAATCTGTAAATATAAACAAAAAAATATAAGAATCCATAAACTTTGTATCATAGAACTAATTTAAATATTACTTACTCATCAATATTATCAATATCCGGCCTCATAGTTGAAATCATGGTAGCCAACCCAGCAGCTTTTGCAAGATTACTTATGATTTCTCTTCCTTCAACACGTGCATAATAATCTTCATCGATTAAAAGTGGCTCAATTACTACAAGGATTTTATGCACATAAGGTCTCACAAGATCGTCCAATTTATATAATATCCTGTCAATAACTTTTACAAGTAAATGCCGTTCTTGGTCTTCAAGTGTTGGGGACATAAGCAATGGAAGAATTTGATTAAACAGAGGACCAGCCCCGAATTCTCTGGCTTTATCAGTTATTTGCCTCAAAGCTGACTTTCTCATTGGTGGTGTGCCATTCTTAATTTTAAGTAGTAGTTTCATAATTTTTCGTTCTCTAGCTTCTTCTGGTGACAGGCTATCTTCATCTACATCGATTAATAACTTATCAAAATATTGGGCATCTTCGGGTTTGAGAAATGGTAGATTTCCTTCTTTAGGCTGAGAAGTCTCAATTACTTTAGACCCTTTTTCTTCCTGTTGCATAAAGAATCCTACTGGGGTAGCCCCACTCAAGGGTGTTGGCGTAGCTGATAATTTCCGTGCTGGTGTACGGATTGGAATGTATCCAGCTGGTGGTTGTAAGATTTTATATCCTGGTGGAAACATCGAATCAAGTTCATCATCACTCAATGGACGATTTCTTTCATCAATTTCCTTTTCCCATCGAAATGCTTGTAACTGTTCTGGAGTCATTTGAAGTAACTGAGTTGGGGTAGGGGTAGCCATGCCCATGGCCTTTAGCCCAACTGGAGTTTGGGCACTTGGAGTCATCATTGGTGTCATTGAAGAAACGTTAGGTGTAGACATCGATGGTGTATTTGCACCTAAACTTGGAGTTGCTGCACCAAGACTTGGTGTCTCATCCCATCTTGACCTTCTTTTACTTGCACTCGGTGTTGGTGTATCTTGAATAATTGTTTCATAGTCTCTATCTCCACGTCCAACTTTAGGCGTTTCTGCCCATCCGGAATGTGCTGGGGTTTCCCGTTCTGTTTTAGGAGTTTCATCCCAACGATTCCTTCGGCTATGACCATGACCTGGTGTCATTGCTGACATGGAGGATGATGATGCATGATGACTCGGTGTTGGATCCCACATTATTGGCCCACCCGGAGTTTCAGACCCTGTTTTATGACCTGGTGTCTCATCCCACCCTGGACCAGTATGACCTGGCGTCTCTGCATCTGCATCAGTCCATGATGATTTCTTTTGCAGTTTGACTGGAATTTGGTTCTCATCTGCCCCAGTACCAGCTAAGGTTTGTCCTTGATCCCAACGACCACGTTTCTTTGGAGCAGCAGCTTGGACAATGTGTTCTTTTAGTGTTCCGTCCTTGGCTTTTTCAAGTAATTTTTGTTGTACCTTTTGTTTTTCAGCTTGGTATTGATTTTCCAACATGATCTGTGCATATCCACGGGATCCAACGTCAGGGGTTTTTCCTCCTAAAGAAATTTTAGAAAGGCTAGATTATTGGTTTACTCGTGACTAAAAGTCAAATGAATAATTTAATTTACCATCCATAAAATCATCAACACGATCTGGTGAAATTATTCTGTTCCTCTGCCTTGCCATATATGCATTATCTGCTTGTCGATCTGCAATTGTTGGACGCTTATAGCCAGCAAATGGGTCTTCGCTGTCACCCTGTACATAGTAATACAAAATAGTTAGTTTGGGGTTAAGATACTTCATTTTAATATTGGCAAATTCTTAATTGTGATCTGGTTCTTACGTCGGGTACTTCATTGATAAGGGATAATGGAGCAGATATATTTCTCCTTGTAGGGCCCACAATTGGAGCTCCATCCACATCATCATCTTCCTCATCATTTGGTGCAATTGAGTCATAATAACTCCCACCTCCAGGCCCACCATTTCCAGAACCATAAATATCTTGATCAAATGCACCACCTTCCCCAAATCCAATACGTTCTTCTTCTGGTACTTCAATATCCTTTTTCTTTTGGGATTGGAGTTGTGTGGCAAGAGCTTCAATTTCTATATTACAATAGAATTACAACACAAATTAGGTCAAAGTTTGGACTATAAATAAATGAAATACCGACAAATTGAATTGTTATAATTGCTTACCTTCTCTGGTCCTTGGAGCTGCCATTGTTGAGCTCCTCCGATCCCAAAATTACACTCAACAACAACAACAATGAATATACAACGATTAATTTGATCTACTTCTTAACTTTCGATGCCGAACGTGACAATTGACAATTTATCGGCAATAAATAAAATACTTGAAATTGAGTTGATTTATTTTGCTTTTGGTGTCGTTGTTTGATTTTTAAACAGCCCGGCGTGCGTCCGGCAATTTCCTCAGACTACTAGTGAAAGTTTTTTGGGTTGAAAGCAACGAATGTGTTTTGTAAATGGTAGAGGACGTTGCGTTTTGCGTTACCTAAACCCCAAACTTAATTGTTGTTAATCACTTAATTGTAGAATATTTAGCCTTATTAATTGAACAATAGAAGTGTTCATTGAACACTTTTATTGTTCACACTGTTCAAGAAACAATAGATCTTTGCCGATCCTTGGGAGCAGGCTTCTTGAATATGATTTAGAATTAGATGCCTCGTTTTCAAATTTCAATGATTTGATTTCCGAATAATATTTTAAGTTACTTTGAAATATTATCGATGAATTGGATGGGAACTTCGGAAGCAAAATCTCCCCTCGACTTTTTTGTTTATTTCTTTTCTAATCAATCTAAAATGATGTTCTAAATCATTTCCGATCAATTTTAAGTATGGCAAATGAAAAAAAGAATAGTTTTTAGTTGGATCAAAGTCTCGTAATTTTGGTCAGTTGAACTGTTTAGTCACTATTTTGATGCATGCCTCCAACCTAACTTCCTAAATATTTGCGGTCAATTTTACTTAACCTATGCAAATGCAAATTGGCTATTCAAAACTAAAATACACATAATATTAGGTACACAAGTCATAAATATTTTTTTCTCGTTTGCCATGCTTAAAATTGATTGGGAATTAGTTAGAATATCATTTTAGACTGATTAGAAAATAAATAAACAAAAAAGTCGAGGGGAGATTTTGCTTCCGATGTACCATTGGATGAAACCAAAGAGAACAAAACTTTAATGAGCTTTAGCTTTGTTGTGATTGCAAATTGTAACATAAGATAAAGCTATCATTTGAAATTTCACAAGCAAATGCCTGGATTCTGAACACTTTAAAATCTAGATCAGAACTTCATATGCTTGGAATTGGGTTCTAAAACAAAATTGAAATATCGCATCCCGTCCCGTCCAGTATCCAAGCTGGAAAAGAAAAGCTTTCTCCGAAAAGGCCAACGTTTTCTCCTTAGACCTCATTAAAAGCAGTCCAGATTACTAATAGCATAAACTACAATTTATTTAACAATTCTAAACATAAAAAGTATTTCTACTCTAATTCAATCATACAATAAGCCGAGGTACCGAGCATTCAGTTTCCAACTCTAACAAATGTTGACCTTGAGGCAAATACGTGAATGATTTGACAAATTTTTTTTTTTACTATTTATTCTATGAGTTTTCCGTGGCCATAGTCCATTACAATTGTAGGTAAATATAATACAACCATTAAATGATGATTTATTCTTAATGAAAAAATTAAAAACGTAGTTCAAGTGCATAAATGCACATATATTGTATTTGTACCGCTGAGATAAGCGATACGATAACTATGCAATCATAGTCACAAGACAATTAGAATTTTTTGTTGGACATGTAATTGTATAATAGCTTACTCTGCTCCGACTGAAGCTTTAGTTTGCATTTCAGTTTCGTTAATACTCTTGATCATTGCAGTCTGATAACTTTTATAGCTTGATTTCAGTATCCAAATTCCCAATTATAAGATATACTCCCAATAACTTGAATTGTTGAGCTAAACAAAATGGAATACCTCGAACTCAGTAATGGAGATAAAATGCCAATGTTAGGACTTGGACTATGGCAGGTACTATAAACCAAATATTAATAAGGCATTCCTCGAAAGTCCAGAACTAAATCATACAATTACTTAAAAGGCAGAAAATCCTGAAGAACTAGAAGCAGCGCTGGAGAAAGCCTTAGACTTAGGCTATCGACACTTTGACACGGCATATCTATACGGAAATGAAGCTGTGCTTGGAAAAGTGTTGAAACGTTGGTTGGATAACAAAAAGGGAAAAAGGGAAGAATTGTTTGTTACTACAAAGGTAAAATGAAGTTCACTCAATTGTACATAACTTCAGCTCTTGAATAAATATTTAGCTCCCAATGATTGGAAACTCGGCAAGCAAAGTTGAACACTTTCTACAGCTTTCCCTTAAGGCACTTCAAATGGATTATGTGGATCTGTATTTAATTCATGGTCCAGTTGGATTCCAATACATTGATGATGATACTCCATTCCCAAGAGATCCATCTGGTAAGGGACTGCTATTGGATATGACTACAGATCTTGTTGGAATTTGGAAAGCAATGGAACAACAAGTAGAAGCTGGTCGAGCAAAGCATATTGGCGTTTCCAATTTTTCAGTTGAGCAAATCGAAAGGATAGTTAAAAATTGCAAAATTAAGCCAGCCAATAATCAGGTAACACTTATAGCTGTCAGAAGCAAAGCTTGATTACTATAAAATGAGACCGTCTAAAAATCTTGGAATACTTCCAGGTTGAGCTCAACGCTTATTTTCAACGAAATGAATTAGTAGAAGCTTGTAAAAAACATGGCATTACGATTGTTGCATATGCACCATGTAAGTGTGAAGTGACTCCCTAAAATTTCGGAAATATTGGAATTAAATTAACCATTCTTTATTTCAGTGGGCAGTCCTGGAAGAAAAGTACTTTATGAAAAGCGAGGAATGTAAGCGTACAGTATAGAATTAAGAACTCCCATAAAATCTAATCGCTAAGCAAAACACTTTTGTTTTATTAGACAATTTACAAGTCCAGGGATTCTTGAAGACCCAATCGTCCTCCAATTAGCCCAAAAGTATAACAAAACTACTGCACAAATTCTCCTTCGTCATTTAGTTCAATTAGGAATCGCCACAATTCCAAAAAGTACTAATCCAGAAAGATTGGCCAATAATATCAACGTATGTGTTTGAAATAACATTATACTCCAAATTATTGTTTCAGCGTTTTTGTTTCTTGTTTAGATATTTGATTTTAAGCTCACAGACAGCGATATGAAGCAATTAAAAAGTTTGGATAAAGGAAAAGCTGGTCGAAGTTTTAAAATGGACAGTTTTCCAGGGTAAATTTTGCTAAATACTTTAATAAGCATTGTATTACAGTGGTTAAAATATTTTGTTCCCTGAAATTTTGCCTTGCAGGGTAGACAAGCATCCAGAATTTCAAACGGATTAAAGTTTACACTAACTTTTGAAGAAATATTTTTAAACAACAAAATTCAACACTTAAATAGTATTGATTAAATGTATTTCATGAAATTTTATCGATTGAATTGCAAGAAAATTCGGCTTCACACTGTAATACATTTATTTCATATTCTGGAAACCCTGGTGCTGGTTCAATGGTTCACTTAACTATCCTCAGCTAATCGCAGATCCAATTTCATAATTCAAATCCTTTGCATATTAAAAAACACTTGAAATGAAACAGACCAATGTGATTAATTTTCGTTATATAGTTACTTAAATGTCTTTCTTAGTAAGTCAGCAAAGATAGACCATAGAAATTTTAATTATATTTAGTTTTGGTACTATTATTTTTATCACCGTGGAAGCGAGAAATTTTCTGTTTGTTTTGTTGTATGCTAATCGCGATCTCTTTAAGAGTCCAGTTTCACCTTTCATTTCAATCAATCCGCGTGAACAAGTCAATTCAGATCGTGCCACCTAGAAATTTAAATCGATTAGGATAGTGCCAAGGATTAGAATGGACCGGATCCAGAATCCTCAAATGTTTGGTAATGCCAATAAACAATTAAAACTTATTTACGTGTCACAGTCATGTTCCTGTTCGCGTTGTGATTAAAATCTTCATTTTATTTAGGTTTTGCTCGTGAGGTTGTTCCCCTTAGAATGAATAATTTGCGTCGTATAGGATGGCGTAATCGACCTCGCCAACACAAGGTCTATTCCCAACGAGACCGAGACCGAGCAGTTATGCTTCGCCAACGTGGATTTACTTACCTTTCCGTTGCCCGTTCTGTAAGTCAACTAGGATTTCTACACAACTAAAGTATATCGAATTTAATATTTACATTGAATATAATTTAATTGCAGATTGGTCCATTTTGCAGTACTGGGACCGTATTACAGTGGGTCCGACGAGCACAGCAACAACAAGCACGGCAACGCCCACAGCAACAAGCACGACAACCCCAATGAGGTGGAAAAATGATTACTATCTGTATCTACAATGAACTAACCAAAGAGATAACAATATCATAGATAACAATCTCTTTGGAACTAACCAAATGAAAATGTCATAATATTCATTGGAAAATGTAAAACAAGATTACTTATTCCTATTGTACGTCAAATATTCCAATAATTACACAATTGCAGATTAAGTAGAATGGACAAATAATAATTAATAAATTTGAGAAAAATACGATATTATGGTAATTGGTAATACATTAATCAAATTCATCAGGTACTTAGAAGGTTTTTTTCAATTTATTATTTTCTTTTTGTTATCATGATTGTGTAGAAAACTCTTCAGAAATATCTAATGAATTTGTTTACTTTCACTCATCGAATTCATGAAAATTATACAAAAATGTTGAAATGTAAGCAATTGGAAGAGAAGCAATGTAAAATGCAAATGGGATGAATGAAAGTCCAAGCATTAAGGATCCTACAAATTTTTCATATCCTTCATTTCCAAGATTGGTGTTTTCTATTTCCTGATTCGGCAAATTAGCTTCAGGAAATGTAACTAAAAAAAATTATTTGCCAAGTGAAATGTTTGGAAAAAGTTATTGATTTTTGAAATATAATTTACTACTACCTTCATTGGAATTGAGTTCTTGCTCCTGCTTCCTCACTCTCAAATTTCTAAATCTGGTGTCCTTTCTGCCACTATCACTATCCGACATTGAATTTGAAGAATTACTTATGCTTACACATTGACCACCGAATCCAAAACAACATATCCAAAATGCAATTCCAATAGTTATAATACTCAGCTTTTTCATTCTCTTGCTTAAAGAACTGTTAGTGGTCTGTTAGCGGTGAAATGGAACTGTTAGTGATTTACTCTAGGAATTATCAGTATTTGCTACTTCTGTTGTCTTTTGGTACAACAATGTACAAAAACTATATGAAATTCCGATCTTCAATTTTAGGTCACTAGACCAATTTTCGCTTGTAAATATAAGCAAGGTGTTAATTAGTTAATTCCAAAATCCATTGTTCCTTATTATTCATCCCAATAAAGCATAAAATAGAGTACATTAATATAGAAAAATACGCACGATGACAATTCAGAAACAAACACCAAATCTAATCAGTAATCTTTAGTCTGCATCTTCACATAACAGTTGGAATTTATTTGCTTTCGTTATGGCAGGAGGGTGTTCGGATTCTTCATCTGAATCGACGGATTTACCACCTTCTTCTTCATCTTCAGAAGATACATTAAAATCTACATCTCTTGAATCTGGCTCAACTGCTTTTGACATTCCTTGAAGTGTTTGAATAGAATTCAACCGAGGATCTGAACTGAACTCATCTAAACATACACAATAAAGGGTTAATTAATAATTATTTTTTACATTCTACTTCATCACCATTGGTCTTACTTTCATTCTTTGTAAATCCAATTGGTCTCAGGTTTAAGCAAATTCTGCCATCCAGAGCTAATCGGAGTAAATGATTTGCTCCTCTGTATGAATCAAGCCGTGCAGCCTTTGCAGTATAGTACCCCCTCTTTAATGCCCAACCTGAAATACACAAGATTTTTTTTATAAAATGTTCACAGTGCCTTGGTTCTAAGGGATCTAGAAAAATTACCATCACAAATATCGAAAGCAGACCATTCCTCATTAGGACCTTCTGGATGCTGAATTCTTAATAGTTGGACCAAGTCAATTCTCTCCGCCAAATACTTTACTGTTGAAAAAGGCTCACGAAGTTGGGCAATTGGATAACTGCCACATAAAACCTATCAAAAATGAACAATCTCAAAATTTTAGACATACGGCATACCCTTAAAGCCAACGATTTGCATATACTTACTTACCTGGAGTTCCTTAGGCACTTTTGAAGGGAAAATTAGCCCTGGACAATCACAAAGTCTGACATTTGGTGTTAGAAATATTGTTTGAAAATGCTTGGTATGTCCGGGCGTACGAGATACGCTAACAACCTTCAAGGAAATCATGAAATCACATCGTTGTTAGCATATAGTCTGGTCACTGGAAAACCTGAAAATTCTCACCTTTTTGCCCATAATTGCATTGATTACAGAGCTCTTTCCTACATTTGGTTGACCAATACAACCAATAGTTAAAATACCATCCAAATATTTCTTTTTATACTCATAAAAATCTGTATCAGGTTTTGGAATAGATTCTAGAGTGCCAATCTGTGTTGATTCTTCTTCATCTTCTTCAGTTGACTCGAGTTCTTCTTGGATTTTAGATTTCCAGGATGTTAGATCAACTATACAGAGTGCAATCATGATTACTTTTACTGTAAAATGTAAATTATAACTTTGTACTACCTTCTCCAGCAACAATTGTTTCACAAGTTTTGTAAAGATCCATCCCAGCTTGAGCTGCCATTCGGAACTTTCCTTTCCGACGATTGAACTGTAAATATAAAAGTTTGAACCATTTTTTTTTAATTACAGTTTCAAATATTATGACTGATACAAAATTTAACGAACCTTCATCGATTTGCCTTTGTTTTTCTTTGGCTCAATTTCATTGTCACTTTTCCCACTTGGAAAAGATGTGAACTTTACAACTTCCAAGTCTGGAAATTTTGATTGGAAATAATCTTCCCACGCTAATACTAGTTCTGGAGGGGCAAGGTCAATTTTATTCAAAATTAGAATTACTGGTTTCCCCAAAGTTTCCTTGCAATATGTGTAGAGTCTTGGTGGAAAAAGTAGTGGCTATTCAAAAGCACAATAAGAAATTAAATCTAGATGTGCAATTGTAAATTGCAATCATATCATAGTTTTTTGGTAACTGACCGGGAACCTAATATCCACAACACACAATAAAATATCTGCCATTTCCAATACACGCCAAAATTGTCTCCAAGTTTCCAAATTCAGCTCAAAGTAACTTAGCTCGTTCGTATCAAATTTTTGTTCAATATCTTTGAGGTAGTTCTAGAAGCATCGGGATTAAGGGAAGTAGAGTTTTAGAATTAAAACTTGTATCGTATGTCTTTGACTAGTATTATGGTCTAGATTTTCTTTGCTTACCATGAAATAAGAATTTTCATTTCGTTCCACCTCGGCTTTACTCATACTGAAATCCCACGGAGGTCTTACTGGAAAGTCCAAATCGGAATTGTAGAAATCTTCTAGTTGACATTCTAAATATTCTGGAGATTCAATTGGTACAATTGCTTTTCGAGCAGCTTCTCTATTAGCTTGGACGGTAGCTTGGGATTCTTGACGAAATTTTAAGGCGTATCTTCCAGCTTGTCCAGCACCACCAGGACCAGTTGATTGCTTGGAAGTTATTGTATCAAAAAATTTACTGTGACTGGCCTCATTTTGGTTTTCTGATTGTGAATTTTTGGTGACAAATTTTGAGGATGATGGTCCATCTGGAATGTTATTAATCGTTCAAAGTCTGTGTTCTATGGGATTTGATTTATTATTATTGTTTAACGTTTACCTGAATCATCATCAGAACCACCACCACCTCCACGACCCCCAGGATTATTGTGGGGTTGACGGTGTTTTTTAGCTTGAAGTTGTTCTTTCTTCTTTTTACCACTAAATGGGGTTTTCCTTGGCATTTTTGCAACGTTAAATTTTGCTTGGGGCTGAATTAAATTGAATTGCGAATCAGTGCATTAATGCAACCAGTCCTTCTTCCTGTTTCAGTGTTTTGTATAGTATTTGTTGACAAACAGACAATAAAATGCAATGAAAAAATCGAGCTCATTCGAGAGATTTCCAGCTGTTTCGCATGCTTTCTGGAGTCTGCTCATCCATTCCAATAAATGCAATGGCATTGTATTTTTTATTTTTTATCTTAATAAATGCTAAAATAAAGTAAAAGAATTCAGGAAGGACGCTTCAATATGTTTTGAACAATAAGGAACTTCATTAATTTTCATTCATTTCCATTTGGACAAAGAAGGGAAGAAAATAAGATTGCAGTTTCCATTTTCCAAAAAAAAAGCAATTGTGAATATGAAAATATGATATGATGTACAAAGTATTACTATGAGCAAAAATCCAGAATAGAATAATTGGGTTTGGATGGAATCATTCATGTTAATTGCATTTGTTTTGGAAAATCATCCATTGTTCCCTTGTTTGTTTTGCACTGCTAACATTCATTTTCGATTTCATTCATAAACACAAATAATTGTAATTATGTACTGAAATATATTTGGACTCTATCAATATTTTCTATCTAACTGAACTTGACGCGTTGGAATTTATCCCGAAACAAAAATCGCGAAAACTAATCCAAAATTATTAGGTGACTAAACCTTCTCTCTATCATTCAATAGAACTACTAGAACAATAGTTTGCAAACTGAACATTTGTTACAAAGTTATTAACAACATAACATAGGAAATGATGTTGAGTCTATTGCTTTGCTAATTAGTATTGGGCTTAAGTTCACCATACATTTATGGCCATTCCGAATTTCGATATGGTCAACATATTTTGAAAGTTTATTACATTATTTCAGATTTACGAATTCTTAATACTTAAAGTATAAGGTCAAAGTGGATTTTAGAAGTTATTACCGAAACCACCCGTTGTTCATGCCTTAAATCTTTGTTATTTCTGTTAATGTCTTATAATTACATCACCATAATTTTGGGTAGGTTGGGGTTGGCGTTGGGTATAAACGATTGTGGGTCGTTGTGGTTGAGGTTGTTGGTACTGCAAGATTTGTGGACCTGGAGCAACACTACCCATTCCCCATGCTCCTCCAGGGAACTGGCCTCCTGGATATCCACCCATTCCCCAATTCCCTCCACCCATACCTCCAGGTTGTAAGCCTCCATTCTTGGGATTGCCATTCTCATCAAGGTTTGGATCATAAAATTTATTTATAATACATTGTTCCCTCATTGCAGCAGAAGAAATGTGCTTTCCAATTTGGGCAAGACCAATTCCTACAGTTCCAGAAATTCCACCACCTAGGAGAAAAGATCAACTTAACTATTAGCCAAAAAAAATTAAGATGTCCATTGAAGCAATAACTTAAGGTTGGTTGGAAGCTTACTTGCTGCAATTGGCTTGCCACCGTCAGGTTCTCGGTTGTACCATCCCATTTGCCTGCATCCCTCTCGTGGGGCACTTTGCGGAAGAATTGTCGTAAAGATATCAACACCCGCACCAACTAGAGAGTCAATAATTCCTCGCTTGACCAAGGGACTAGCGTCGATTCCTTGCTGTTGATATAACATCATTGGATAAATTGTAAGATTACTTAAAGAACTCAAAAATCAATAATTTCGTAAATAATAGTACTAACCCATGTAACGGCGAGGAAAAAGAATAATATCTTCTTAAACATGACTGGTTTTACTCAATCAATCGATCTCAGTTAATAGTCGGAAGTGAAATAAGCTCCAATAAATGGAGACCTCTTAAATATATTTATAACCTACGTTTTCAAAGTCAAATTAACCTATTTAGAACCTTTATCTAATCCGCCTAGGCTCACCAACCACATATTGAGCAATTGAATTTCTCGGACTATATCAATAAATAACTAAATGATAAGATGACTATTGGATGGAACCAGAAATGATAGTTTCAATGCCTGGGAATGTATTCTTAATTTGAAATGCAATACTTTGTTGCCTCAAGTTCGGTTAAAATTAAAACTTAACCAAGTCTGCATTTGCAGATTTTGTTGTTAGTTAGGTTTTAATTGTATCATTTCATACCATCTTATTAGTTATTTTCTCCAGCTAAAAAGTCTAACGACTTAAAATGAAACCACAAACAATTCATTGAGTAATCTATTTCGGTCACCAATATCATGTCACTAGAATTCCGGAAATGATTCTTCTAAGCATTATTCTGATAAAATAATAAATCCACGTAAAGCTTTTACAAGTTCCTTGTTTAAAGTACATTTATCAAAATTCAGCACGAGTACTAATCATTCGTCAAGGAAATTCCTAAATTAACTAAAAAAAAAAACTCACAAGACTTCTTGTCTTGGATGTTCAAATGTGTTCAACTGTTCAATTTAGAATAGAGTTATTGTTCTCAGCTTTCACCATGTTTTTTGGACTAGACCTAAATAGATGAATTTAGGCTTCAGGAATGACGATAAAATTTTTATTCAATGTTTTTTGAGCAATTTGGGGTTTCATTACTTTTATTTCAGACTATGCAATGCAAAATAGAATGATTCGGATGGATTCATCGATTTAACTGTATTGTAAAATCATCCTAAGCTCATTGTTGTTCTGCACTGCTAGACTAAATCCTAAGTTATTAGATTAAAGGCAATTTTTTTTTCAATCACAAACAAAATACATCTGAAATTATACTGAAAAGTGTTTGTACTCATAAGTATTTCTATTAAATTTTGTCTAACTACCTATAAACAGGACGCTTTGGAATTTATAAATGATTCGGGAAGAGTTTAGATTGACAGGACACACCTAGTAAATTGTAAAATTACAAATTATGTATTTATGTATGAAAAATGTGTGTCAACTTCTTATAAAGTATCTAATGAAAAGGAAAATGATAAATGCTTTATCCCAAGTTCGTTAACATCCATTTCTATGAGTTGCATAGTCATTTTGAAAAATAAAGTGTTAAATGCTTCAAACGTTTATAAGCGCAGCTAAGCTAAGCTAACGGATTTTATTTTACTGGAACATTTGAGCAAATATACTTCACCAAACATTGGATCAACAAATCTGGTTCATCATCATCACTAGGTATTATTCATTATTCTGATAAAATATCAATTCAGAATGGAGAGTTGCTATTGCTGTAGAAGAAATTCTAAAGCTTCAAGCCTTTTCATAATTTTGGTTTTTTTAATACTATGCAATTTAGTAGTTTATTTTCATATTATTAATTTAAACAATGCTAATTTACCCTTACCCACGAAATATTCCGAAGAGGAAAGGGCAAATTCACCTAGTGGAACGAATGTTTTCAATGAAATATTTTCAATTGGTGCTGAGGAATACAAGTCTTCACAACAAAAATTGGCTGAAGCCAATGAAAATTGGATACGTAGCAATCTACGCCGACATATTGCAGAGAAAGAAGAAAATTTTCCCAATGAAACAATTTCAGCAGATATTTCTAACTTAAAAACCATTTGGGATTACTTTTATCCTAGTTTCGATTGTCCTTCCACCAAAGAAAGAGTTGGACGAGCAGGAGATGGTGGAAAATGGATTTGTGGGATGAAACAATTAAAGAGTCGTAATACGAATTGCTTGATTTATTCATTTGGAATTTCAACAGAATCAACCTTTGAACTTGAACTATTGGAAAGAACAAAATGTAAAGTCAGAATGTTTGATCACACTGTTGATAAGCCTAAGCTTTTGGATATGTTTCCTGGTGAGTTTGGTTTTAAATGGTCAAAAATGCTAAGAATATTTTTGATCATTGTTATAATCCTAAGCTTTTTTGCAGAACAAACAACATTTGCTAAAATTGGATTGGACAATACTGGAAATGAAACAGATCCGAATTTAAAATCTCTCAAAACAATCATGAGTGTTTATAAAGACACTTTTATTGACGTTCTTAAAGTTGATGTTGAAGGGGCAGAATGGGTTGGGATGAATCAAATTGTGCTAGACTTTCCAGAACAATTACCATTTGGACAGCTTCTCATTGAAGTCCATTTACACAGTTTTGCTCCAGACAATCGGCACTTTTTATTCCGCTATTGGTGGTATATATTGGAGAAAGCAGGCCTTAGAGCATTCTTCACAGAGCCAAATCTTTTTGGAGAAAAGTTTATGTTTCAAGAATACTCATTTCTAAATATTCTGAATGGTCCATATAAATTGGACTCAGGGCCAGATTTCGAAAGTGTACAACACACATATCAACTCAATGAAATTAAAATTTAGGGTCAAATAATTAAATAATTTATTACAACTAATTTTAGTGCTGATTGCAAAATTTTAGTTCAAATTTATATATTTTGTTTAACTAATAAGCTTTCGTAAGCTTAACTTTTCATTGAGCTAATACTACATGAAATCTTGTTAAATTTTTGTAATACAACTTTACTAGGTTATCAAAAATCGCTCCTAATACTGTAAGCCTGTTAAAATAAGCCTTTTGGAAGTAACAGTAAAGTTACAGTTAAGTTTACACAATTATCCAAGTATGTTAAAACTATTGTATTTTCCAATTCATAAAGTGATCCAGCCTTAATTGACAGTGATGGGGCTGATCTCTGGAATGCATGTAACCATCTTGACTTATCATCGGTAGAACTCTGCACCGATTTAAGTACTTCGCCTTTCTTTGACGTTCCTCTCCATGAAGCCAAAAGTTGTCCAGCAACTAAATTTGAACTTCCAGCTAATGATGTAGGAATTGTGACTTCCAGAAAACTGAAACGTCATTTTAGAACATCAATGCCTTGTTTGAGATTTTTAAATTATATCTTAGCTAACCATCTTATTCCACAAGCGGGAAACATTGTATACGCTCGCCAATCTTCACCCCAATATCGAATTACTCCAAAGATCAAAAAACTTACCAGGGCTGAAAACAAATAAATTAAATTCGAAGCATTAGAAAATTAGAGGATTTTTTGTAACGATGACATGTAAAGTTTCTCATAAACGTATTTAACATAAATCGAAACATCTTCACATATATTTTCTAGAGAGGAATTATCCGCCTCTGGTTATTCCAATATGCTAATACGCCATACTTACACAGCAGAATAACAGGATACCACTCCATGTAAATTCTGAAGGTGTCATTAAAGAGCTTGACATACAGTTACAAATACCATGTTTGCAAAGGTCCTTATTTCATGGGTTTTAGTACGAATTTGTCTAAAACAAATAAGTACGAGGCTATAACCATAAATCCAAAGGATGTTCATCATACGAATTCTTTCTGGCATCTCGTCATCCTTGATGTTTGACAACAGTCGAAAAACAGCAAAACTAAACATAGTCAAAGTAAAATAGAAATGGAAATCGAAAATGGCCAATTTAATACGTGACTTTGTTTCACTCAAACGAAACTGCTCTATCCCATTCATAGGGCACAAGCTTTGTATAACAAGTAAAGCGAATAACGTTGCCAGCAAATTCACGAACTTTTCCAGAAAGCATCAACATATTGTACAATGAAAATAAATAATATAAACTTTAGTCTCCAATCTTAAAGAACTGTAAACAACTTTACAAAACAATTGTCTAGCAGCGAAGACATTGCATTTCTTTTACCCCTTTGCTATTTATATGAAAACTACTAGACCCGGCGAAGCCAGTTCAGTCTTTTTCTTGTTTTTCTCGACGGCAGGCCTCCGCCATTTTCAAAGCACTCGCAGTACGCACCCGTATCTTGTTGTTTCATCATCTTGAAATTAGCATAATAATACACAATGCTTCTGGCATAGAGTAGTTTGTTGATTTAATTAAACACAAATAACGGAACTTCCGACATTGGAAAAAAACGGATACGGAAATTATTAGTATGGGGATAGACGCAATTACTTTAGGTTTCGGACAATTCCATGATCTTAACCTGACGCCAAAGATGTTTTCGATGTTGTTTCCAATAAACCATTGTGTTTAAAGATTGGTAATACAAATAGTTAAATGTCAAATCAATAATCAGATACGCAACATGAATATGTGAATGGATTTATTTGACATATTTAAGATATGGATATTTACTAATGTATGAAATAAAATTATGTTAATATCGATGTTAAAAGTGTACAATTCGAATAAACCTTTAGGACAATTCATTCAAGGACAAGGACACGAAAAAAGTATAGACCTATCGGACAGGCAGGTTACAACAATGAAGCACGGCCCAACTTTTTTTCGATTTTAAAATTGTTCTGGATTTTGATTAAAAAACAATGTAAAAGTTCCACAAAAACAATATGGTTCCTCCATATACCGATTTTGCCCATCTTCGGACTTGTCTCTCCGATTGACCCTTAAGGCTCAAATATCAGGGTTCACTGCTTCAAAAGTCATAGCACAAACAGACACACAGCACAGACATGATAATCACATACGTACTTGGCCACTTACTTTTGTTAGGTCGTGCTAAAAGTTTTAACCTATCTTGAACCTGATTTATAATTCATGTTATCGAGAAATGTTCTTTGCGGATACCCTTATTTAGATAACCCAGACAATTGGAAATTTATTGTTCCACGGCATCGTATGACAAGTCAATGGATTTTGGCTTGTATATTAAGTGATATCTTAAATAATTCAAAATGCTTGTTATCAGATATCACTTATTAGCGTGTTCTTAACACTTTGCGAAATAATTTGTAATTAGGATGTGCAAACCCTTTCAAATTGTTAGGAACACAGTAACTTTCTGTTTCCACACGCGATTTCTCGCGTGGCTCAACATAAGAAATTTGAAACTTACAAGGTCCTACAGCGTTAATAGTGAAGTTAAGAAATAAGAACTAAGGAAAAAATTGAATGATTGTTGAAGATGAAGAAGATACGAAAAGAAAAGGACGCGTCCATTGCTATAAATTTCTTAGATCGTTTAAAATTGGTATTCAAAATGAAATTCCAGTATGTATGATGCACATAAATCCTTAGTTTGTTGTTTCCACTATTTACTAAATTCAAGTTGACCAAGAAAGTTAAATCTATGCCTAAGCCTACACTATTAAAGTAAATTTCAATGAAAATACAATAGTTCGTTACAAAGTAATCTTCTACTTATTGTTATTTGCGCTTTTTTATTTGTTTTATTTAATTTCATTAGAGAACATTTAATTGCACCAATTCCATTGGTTTTCGAATCAAAGTTTTGGTTACACAAAAATACAAATAATTGTAATTAATAAGTATTTTAACATTTTAACCAGTAAGCTTAACTGCAGGTATTTAATAAAGACAAGAAACAAAATTAAAGTTTAAAACATTTTACTCCATTACATAACTACTTTAAATTTTGGGAGACGAAATATGAATTGACATATGCAAAATGCAAAGGTTTAAAGTTAAGATTTCTCGATCTACCTAAGGTTGAGGTTGGCGTCGGATTCTTTCCAATACAATGTGTGCATGTGTTTCTTCATCTTCCCGAAGACCCCCAAATTCAATCTGTGTGTCTTGACCATCAAAAGACCCAGCCTCAAGAGATTCCACCAGTGTACGGAGCTTTTCCTCTTCCTCCGGATCACTTACATTTAATTCACATGCAACCAACCTTGCCAAATTCTGCAAAGAACTCATTGCAATGATAACGCTGCTAATAATTCCTAAATTCCCAGTCCCCCCAATACCGTATAATATTAAATTTCTTAAGTTTTGGCATTTTAGGATCATTTGTTCCAAATCCAAAGACAACATTGGAAAGTTGGTAATATGCAATAATAACAATGATGAAGGTAACTCTGCTCCATTAATTAGACTAAGAACTTCTTCTTCCTCAGGATCTTCCCGATCCAAGCTAAGCTCTTCCAATCGAGTACAGGATTTAAATACACTCAAATCAAACGGTCGAACGTGATCTCGAACTAGCAATGAGAATTCCGTTAAACAAACACTTTTTAATGTTTCGCTAGAATTCTGAATTGGTGCAACAAAGTTAGTCCAAGGAAACTGACTTGGTTCAAGCCCTTCAAAGCGTTCCTGTATTTCAAACTCAAGCGATTCAAGTTTTGATTGCTGCGACAGTATTTGATCCCAGTAATTTGTCCAAGTTGTCTCTACATTTAATTCAACCATATTTTGCAATGATTTCAAACATTCTAAGTCATTTGGATCAAGGTCTGTGGCTACGATTTCAAGGGCTTGCTCGGGAACTTCTTGTTCATCCGATTGGTAAAAAGAAAGACTTTTTAAAGTTGGAGCATGACGAGCCAAGAACTGAAGAAAAGGTAGTGGACGACATTTTGTTCGTTTATACAAGTAAAAGGTCTCTAGTTTTGGAAATTCACAGTCGAAAAATGGGAAATCTGGAAAAAGGGTTCCAGGGGTCTGCGAAGAAAGACAAAAACGAACGAAGCCTTAAGAACATTATTGAGTTTTGAGTTACCTGTTCTTCTTCATCTGAGACTAGAGAAATTTCTTTTAAATTTTTAAGACTAGCCAGTCCAGGAGTATTTTGTAAGGTCAGAACAGATGGAAATCCAGCACTAATGTAAAAGTCCAATTTGGTTAAGTTGACAGCTACTGATAGAATTTGTTGAAGTAAAGTATGGGGAACGGGGCAAAAAATATTGAGGGTTTGAAGAAATGTTGGATATTTAAGTGGTTGCAATTGGAATGGTTCTTCTGGTTCTTCTGAATTTGATGTAGGAATTAATGACCAAACTGTACATTCTTTACACCTTTTGGTAATAGGAAACTGATCTGCAACTTGGATTTGGAGAGAGTGATCATACAAATTATTAATTTCTTCTTTCCACTGTTTACAAACTTGGCTAAGGGTCGTAATTTCAGCTTGGGTGAATAGGCGATAAATTTGACCACGAGTCTATAGAGAAAACAGAGGAAATAGAAATGAGGAATTGGTGATAGTAATAGTGAAGGGTTATGAGTTATGACTTACCTCAGGTGGAAGGTCACCTATTCCCTTTTCCATGAGTTTGAGTCTTTTAGCTTGAGGTTCAACCACACCGGCACCCTCGGAATCGGATTCAGAATCCATAATAAGCCAGTAATTCTTTCTTTAGTTTAACGACACAATGACAGACAATTGACAAGTTAAAAGACTGAGCTTTGGATTTAATTTAACTGAAATTAAGCGAATGAGCCTGATTGAGCTTCTGAACTTGACTTGAGTTATGAAATGAATGAATGAATGAATAGTGACTTATTTTGTCTTTGTGTTGTGGTTTTTTGTTGTTGGGTCGGAGTCGGAGTTGTATTGGCTTTTTGGCTCGGTCGCTTTGAATTTTATGGAGGATTCTTGAGTTTGGTTCATTTTTCTCCTCGCTTTGGAGTTTTTTTTTTATTGTTGTAACTTGTAAGTGTGGAATGTTGGGGCACGCTGAGAAATCAATCAATTTTGGACATCTAGTCGATTCCTTTAGTTTCCCTTAAGTTTGAGAGCAGGATAATGTTAA
>JAQGCY010000082.1:0-31495 GCA_034700645.1 Xenylla mediterranea | reverse complement strand
CAAATAATTATTCAATTTAAGTTTCAATTAAATTTCTATTTCAGTTGTCATTGCTCATGAATTCTGCTAATTACTATGCCAACTATATACGAAATCTTGAAGAGGAAATCGAAGCCATGGAAGAAATGAGTTCAAGTAATGCTGAAGATTATGTAAAAGACCTTAATTGGACCGATTTAGTTTTGAGGGAGAAGTTTGCAGAGATTCGGGATCTCATGAATATTTTGGATGCTGTAAGTACTACTGTTTATCACTCAAAACGAATTAATTTTGCATAAAGATGAATACGCACAATCAAATATTTCCCAATTTCTTAGTTTTTCTTCAAGAAGAACTTTGAGGGTGATACCCTGGAAGCAATTCTACAAGGAAACTATATTTTCTTGAAAACTCGGAACAATGTTAGGTCCAGAGTTGTAACCATGTTAGCTAACATAAAGGAAATGGAGCGTCTTAAGATCAGCTTCAAGAAAAATCTGACCAAGCTAAAGGAAGCGCTCGCTTTACCAGGAGAGCGCTCTCCTCAATTCAAGCTAACTGAGTTTCAGCGTAAACTCAAAGAACTCATGCCAAACCTGATTGAAGCTAATGGGTGCCTTTCCTTTATGAAGAAACTTGGGAAGTGTGAAGAAGAGGAAGCAGCACTGGACCAAATGAAATCAATTTACAATGAAAAGTGGTCCAACATTGAACATGCTGTGGATAAATTAACAGAAAATACTGATCAATTCAATTGCACAATTTGTTAGTCAATTTTGTTGTAGTCGCAATTTGAATGTAATGAGAGTGAGACAAGCAAATCCTTATATACTTATAATTCTTCTTGGCGTTTTTATTCTTAGTAGATACGCTTATTTTGTTCTGTGATTATAATTTTAAAACAATTTACTTCATTTGTTTAGTTTATTTGTTTTTCCATAATTAAAACAGATGTAGTTAATTGGTCATAAATAAATGCTTTGATGCGGGATGAATTAAGCATGAGATTTGTATTCACTGCGAAGCAGTAAATAAATTTGCCTTTGTGTGTCAGTCTCTCCCCTCGAAAAAAAGGCACAAATAGTATTAATGGTATAAATAGTACTTATAGTATTAATGGTATAAATAGTTTCAACGGTATAAATAATACTACTAGTACCAGTAAGAAGAATACCAATTGAGAATTGATATTCTATTTTGATCGGAGATTTTAAGAACAAGTTTGTCCGGTTAATCATTAGGATGGAATATAAAAATTGATGCTTTTATTTTTTTCGTTATGGTTTTGTTGGCAATTACGTATAAGCTGGGCATACACTTGCAATCCCACGTTTTTTCTACATTTTTCCAGAGGTGCAAATTTGGCTAATTATTTTAATGTAGATGGAGATTTGGTGCAACTGGAGCCGGCCCAACGAACTATTCCTCACTAACAGTGAGTTTAAAAATCACGTGGAATAGTAAAGCGCTTTACTGTAACAATTCAAGTGTAGAATCCAAACATACACATTTTCAATACAATCCATCATGGAGCCAAACAATATAACTGGAATTGTTGTCCAGTCATTAGAAGAGTGTATCAATTTTTTGCAATCTGGATCCAATTTCGACATAATAGTTACAAAATTAGATGCATTGTTAGATTTTCTTGAGTCCGTGGAGCATAATTTTCCGTGGAAGGAGCAAGCAATACATACAGTAAACTATATGATTTCCATACTTAACATCGATTTATGTGAAGCACAAATAACAACTAAAATACTGCTACCAGTAGAGAATATTGAACTTATGTTATCAATGGGCTTCAAAGCCGTAGAAATTGCTAGAATATATAAAATTTCCTACTCGACACTTTATAGGCGGCTGCGAGAATGTGGACTTACAGTAAGAATTATTATGTACTAAGTAAAACGCTTTACTAAACGATTATATGACTGCTAATTTTTCTAGGCAACAATGAGTTACACAAGTATTTCCAATGAGGACTTATGTACAAAGCTACAACAGATTCTTCATCAGTTCCCCAATACTGGTTACAAACGCATGAAAGGTTTTCTGAGAACAGAAGGGATCAAAGTAACTGACCATAGGGTTCGAGCCTGCATGAAAGAAGTTGACCCAGTAGGTGTTTTTCAAAGAACATTAACAAACAGAGCCATTGTGAGAAGACAATACAAAGTTGACTATTTTAACCAGTTGTGGCATTTGGATACAAATATGAAACTGATTAGGTTAGACAATTTAAGGAAGCGCTTCCTTCTTGAATATAATTTTAAAATATAAATTGCCATAATTGTTTTTAGATGGAACATTATTATACGAAGTTGCATTGATGGAAAGAGTAGAATGGTAGTTTACCTTGAGTGTAGTGGTGATAATACTGCAATGTCGAATTTAAATGCTTTTGTAAATGCTACAGTACAATATGGAATCCCTTTTCGGGTAAGATCGGATAAAGGGAAAGAAAATGTATTAATTGCGCAATATATGATCCGGAATCGTGGGGTTAATCGGGCTAGTCATATCTGTGGAAGATCAGTCCACAATCAAAGGTATTAAGATTTTATAAATTGATTCTTTTAACTACACTAAATTTATTTATTTAGAATCGAGAGATATTGGAGGGACGTTTATTATGGTTATGCGAGTGATCTTTCGAACACATTAACTGTCCTTGAGCACGCTGGTTACCTAAATATTGATAACCCAAAGCATATGTACCTGCTACATCATATATTCATACCACGAATCAACCAGGCGCTGGAAAATTTTCGCAAAGCTTGGAATTCTCATCCACTATCCACAGAATCCTACAAATCACCAATCCAATTAATGATGCTCCATGTTCCACCACCTTCTTTGGATTTGGTACCTGATTTAGTAAGCTACTCTGGTGTTATTTAAGCGGCCTCGTTTAGTACAAGTGAAGCGCTTCACTACTTTTTAAACTTTCAGAGCCAGTTTGATACTGATGTTTACTTGTGCCACAACATGGATGATACATTATCGGCGTTTGAAGTAGAAGATGAAACAGATATTATTACTTCCCCACAACCAATAGTAAATGTTCTTTCCGAAGGTGAAAGTGTAAGGCTTGACAGCATTGACTTATCAAGAAATTCTGATCAGCTTGGATATGATGTATTTTTAGAAGCGCTTTCTTTATTAGACTAAAGTAAAGTCACACAAAAAATTTTATTAAATACAAATTGAACTAAAATAATAATAAATGAAAAGAATTATGTAATCAAACTACTCCAAAACCAGTATTTCCTTCAAATACAAGAAGTTTCAAATGTCGAATTAATTCATCGGTAGTAAAATCCGATGGGATTTTTATTTCCGAAAAGCAAGCATGACAGACAAATTCTGTTTCTTCCTCAATTGTAACAGTCAAGTTTCTTTCTACATCAGGCATCACTCCCCAGCCAGTCCAAGCAGTCAACAGTTTCTGGACACCACCCTCCTCTAAAAGATGAATTGTAGCGTTACAATATGTTAGTGAAAATTGTAATACTGGGCCAAGGCCAACACTCACCGTTTTGCAACGATTCCACAAACTGTTTGAATGTAAGAAATAATGGATGGTCGGTAGATACGTTGCAACAAATTTTCCTTAAGAGAGAACTGACGGAATAAACAAAATCTTGGTTCCTTCGAAATGCTCCAAAAAAAATGGGAGGCTTTCCCAAAGCAAAACTGTACACTGGAGTTGATTTTAGGCCATCCTTAAGTGACTCAAGTACCCGGGATCTTCTCTCAATAACGGCGTGGTACAGAATGTGGTCAAAAGCAAAATAGGAATTTTCCTTTGTTACTTTTTCATTCCAATCAAAAGACCGAGCTACTTCTTGAATTTTTGCTTGGTCTTCATCATATAGGGAGGCGCCTTCCTGAATTTCGCTGATCTTAAAAACAAATAGGCTCATTAACATTTTATTACTCCCAGACGTATAGATTGGTTCATTTACCTTTTGCAAACATTCACGTACTTCAAGGTCCGGGACATCTTCTATTGCAAGAGTCAGTGGGGTGTCTCCATCAGCCCTCTCAGTAAACAAATACTCCACGATAGCAGGAGACAACCCAACAAATCCAATTCCACAATGTAAAAAAGCATGACCAATAAATTTTCCCACGTACTTAAAAAACCCAGTGCGTACAAGCCTTGCTTCGTTGACTGGGATTAAATGATCGGATTGTCCTTCAAAAAGTGGTTTTCCATCTATTTTACCCGATTTTAAATATTCGAATCCAGTCCAAAAGTATTCCTTTGTTAAAGCTCCAATGTCGGTTCCTAAAACGGAAAAAATAGCTAGACAAATATAGTGAAGCGCTGCACTTTCTGTTTACCTGGCTCGCCGACAAACTCCACGTGAGGTTTCTTCATGAAATTGAACGATGGGTTTTTATAAATCCCAATCAACCTCTCCAAAAAGTTATTTCTTGAAATAGCTATATATTCAAGCCCAGGGTTATCAATGTAGCACTTGGATTTGAAGTCATCCAGGGTAATTAAGCCACTACTTGAATTTTCTTGATCGTAATTGTTGCCTGAGTTTGATGTGCCAGCTGAAATCTGATCTCCCTCTTGTCCTGGCTGATTGGAAAGAGTTAATGAAAGTGTTGTTTCAGTGGAAGCTTCATCGGTCAAATCAACAACTGGTGGAGATGGCGTGGATAAGGATACATCATTATTGTTTCCAGTAGAAGAAATTCTACATGGAAGCGCTTCCATATCTTCCTCCTCTTCTTCGTCCTAACAAAGCAAGCATAAAATTGTTATGTCGAATTATTAGAAAATTGTTCAAATTTGCACAACAAATTATCAGTATCTTACCAGATTAATCTTTTGTAATTGCCTAACGTACATTACCGTAATTCGAACAGCTTTTAGGCTCTGAGAATCAGGAACAGGAACGCTAATATTAATTCTTGATAATGTTTTATTAAATCTTCCAGAATAAGTTCTCATGAGCTCAAAATTGATGCCACGTGTTTTTGGAAATGTCAAATGTATAGCATCTTTGACCTCATCGCTTGTTCCTTGCGAGCCTTAAATACAAACACAATACAAATAACGAATGTAAAAAAATTATACAAACATGTTGTAAAAATTAAAGCTCACTCAAAATAATTGCTTCTTCCCCCAGGCCGTTGCGTTTCAATGTACTTAAAAAAACTCCGTCAGGGCTAAGGCTATCATTGGGACCACTGAGACACACAAATCTTTGAGTCCAACTTCGTGGCCGTCTTCCATCTCCATTTTGCCCAAGAGAAAGTCTGGTTCCAGCTGAGCGCCCAGCTAATCGTAATCCCCCTGGTACAACACGGGGATAAGGCTGGAATAACTGGCGTGTTTCACTTAGAATACTAGCTGCCTGGGTCTGGAATGAGCTGCGTGTTGCTGGAGCTCCCACCAGTGTGACAATTCCAGGAATATTTGATCTGCCCATGTTTCCAATTTGGACATCATTATGACTTGTATTGTTAGTAATGGAGGCTGATGACTGGGGTGAAGGAGGAGTATTGATGGCTGATGGCTGGAGTGAAGAAGGAGCATTGATGGCTGAGAGCTGAAGCGAAGAAGGAGTATTTGAAGCGGATGGCTGGAGCGCAGAAGGAGTATGTGGAGCGGATGGCTGGAGCGAAGTAGGACTTAAAGCAGATATTTCATTAAGTAACCTTTGGGCGAGTTCCAGAGCTACCCCGCGTCGGGCTTCCATTATTTTAACCCTTAATTGTGTCTTAAGAATTTCGATGCATGTTTTTCACTATTCAAATGTCCATGCAGTTCAAATTGAAAAGTGAAGCGCTTCACTCACGTGAGAATAAGTAACTTGATGGATGAACGGATGATTTATTTAAAAAAGAAGTATTATATGAAAATAAAACTTTTGCTCGAAAAAAAAAAGATTTCGGAAAAACAAACTTTTCTTGTTAAGAAATAGATGTCGCATGGAGAAAAAATACTTCTCGTGAAAGTAAAAGAAAGTAATGGTTAAAAACATAAAGATTGAGATAAATTCTTTTTCTTTAGGAAAAAATAAATTTTTTGTTTCAAAATAAAAAACAATTGTCAAGAAAAGATAAATATCTCTAAAATAAAAACATTTCGTTAAAAAAAAGATATTTTTTTAAAACAAAAAAACATTTTTACCAAAAAATAAAATATTTTGGATTAAACAAAAAAAAACTTTGTTCAAATAAATATTTCTTGTTTTAAAAAAAACTTTCGTACATTGTACTTTGGCTATCCCTGACACCTCATATGTATGTATGTAGGAATACAAATCTATTCCATTTCCATGTAATAAAAATGTTATATTTATTTATGCATGCCTAAGAGTTAGAGTTAATGGTTAAAGAGACTCAATTATACTAATACTACTAATACTAATACCACACAAATACAATACATACAATTCGATCCACAAAAATCCAATCCACGAACGAATTCACCAAAGAACAATAGTTTTTTTTTGGGGACGAACACGAACACCAGAAAGAAGAACACGAAGTCGGAGTATTTAACAGTTTAAGCATAACAGAAGACCAGAAGGAAGGAAAGGAAAGAGGTGAAGAAATCCCAACTCCAAATAGCAAATAGATTAATATTTTACAACATACTTAAAAATCACCATATCATTCATTTTCTGTTTCGTTATAAATTTATCTGCGCCCCACAAGAGCTCGAGTCAACATTCAACAAACATGCATAATTAATTACCATAATCATACATTCTGACTCTGCATTCTTGGCACAACCCCAACTGCTAGGTCAATATCAATTTAATTGTCAAATACCTTAAACTGCTCCAAAAGTGTCAACATAAGTGTTTCTTCAAGTTGTTGTTTGTTATAGTGTAGCGTATTGAACCTGTCATCCTCAGTTCACCATCATCATGAACATGGATTTCATGCTAGATAAACGCCTAACTGGCTCTGGAGGTTATATTGACTTCAATGCCCTGGCAAGTGTTGCTGGACTCCCCGGTGGTCCAGCAGCTATGATGAATCTTCTTGGAAATATTCCTGGTATGAACATTCCTGGACTTCTAAGCAGTATGCCAGGTGTACATGGGCTTGGTGGGCCAGGCTCAAATAGTAATACCAGTGGTGGAGCTGGAGAACGAAGTTCTACGAGCAGTGGGGCATGTAGTTTACCTAAAGGATGGAGTCGTGAAGAAACCAAGAGACAAACAGGGCTTTCTGCTGGAAGAATTGATGTTTACTATGTGAGTCCTGAAGGGAAAAAGTTTTGGACAAAACCACAATTAGCAAAATACTTTGGGGATTCTTTGGATTTGGCCAATTTTGATTTCCATTCTGGGAAATTCCATAGTGGTAACTCCAGCAATGTCCAGCCTCACCACCAACACCATTCGAGTAGTCGACATTCTCTATCCATACTTCCTCATCCACCGCAAAGTTCCAGTCACAGTCACAGTCACAATGTTTCCTTGCCTCCTTCAGGGTCCACGGCTAATAATTTAGCTCCTAAAAAAGTTCCAAAACCACAACCTCCACCAGCCACGGCTACAAGTGCATCTCTTGAAATCAGGTAAGTTTTATTTTGGTTGTTGGTTCAAAGGTACAAATTGTCATATTATTAAAAATTAAGTATTTTTCTTGTATTACTTTTAGTAAGGTAACTAAGAACGATAACAGCCTCCAGTCTCCGATTCGTCAAACTGCCTCTATCTTCAAACAACCTGTTACAATTATTAAAACCCAGAAAAGTCGAGTTAAGACAGATTTCAAGCACGGAGTCCAAGAAGTTCCAAAGCAGGTTTGATAAAACAAGCTGAACTTAAACAAGCTAAATTATACAAATTGTAAATTAAAACTCTTATTCAAAACTGTGTTTCCTTCTTTCGTCGTTATAGATGTTTTGGGAAAAGCGATTAGGTGGCTTGAAACCCTGTGGTCCTTCTGGTACTGAATACTCTCCAAGGGATTTGCCGCACAGACTACGAGCAGTTGGTCCTAGAATTGAACCGGAAACTGTGTATCACTCAATATCAACGGCTCTGCATTTGAACAATCAACCAATCACGGGCCAGTCTGGATCCAGATCCTCACTTGAATCCAATCCAGGGGTATATGTCAATCCAGAACAACCCTTGATTCGGGTAAATTAACTATAAACACCATTGGTTTACATTTAACCGTTTTTCCTAAACCTGCTTCTCTTTCCATATTCAGGAAGTTTCAATTGACGATGAAGATATACGTGCTCAAGAGGAAATGGTACTCAATGCTCGTAAGCAGTTAGAACTAGCTTTACAAAGCTTTTATCCAACCTTCCCGAAGTCCAATAGCACAGTCCCAGCTACAGCGTCTCCCGCAGTTATTCCTGGGAACGAAAAAGCTGGACATACTAAACCTAGCAGACCTTCAACTGGAAGTACAAATTTTAGTCCAAGTTCTAGTAATCCTCACAAGAAGCTTAGGACTGGAACTTCATCACATCATAATAGTTTATTTGCCTCAATTAAGAGCTAAAGTCACGATCTCTTTAGCTAGGTTAAACATACTAAGAAATTTAGAGCTCTATGAAAAGATACCCCAATTACTTCTAATACAAATTTATAAGATACATTTGTTACCGATACAATTTTAGAATCTGAACACTTAGTTACCCAACGTGAAAACCTCAGAATCAATATACGTGTAATATTTTAATTTATTAGATTTTTATACCAATATCCATATTGAAATCGTTAATCATTCAAAAACGAATTTCCTGGCTATAACTTTATTTTGGATTAAATGCCCTGAGAATTCCTTTACCAATAGTACTGATTGATACACGATTCATACCATAGTAAACCATACTTTATATTATTTATTACTGTTAGATTAGACGGATATATCTATATTAAATTACTTTATTGTCTTATGATAAGAGTTTATTAATGTTATGTAAATATGTTAGGCGTTTCTAATTTATGTATTAGAGTTAATTAGTAATTAAGGATCTGATTCTAAATTATAATTTCATAGATTATATAAGAATCATCTTTCTTTATCATTTTTATCAAATAATTAGTTTAATCTCAACCTTCCTGATTCCATTTTGTATGTAGGTACAATTTTAAATTGTCAACGTTTTAACTACCTATTATGTGTCTGTTCTGTACATTAGAAGAAAGATAGGATAAATTGGTATTATGAGTTGATATTGGAATAGATAATAGATACAATTAGAAGACAGGACAAACAATTGGACAATGTATTAGATAGTATTTATTCGTGATTTAATTTAATAAGGAAACGGAAAGAAGAAGAAGAAATTGTTCCATCATTTTGCTCCAATCCAATTCCAAACCAAGCAAGCGTTTTTCGTAATAATACAACAGGCATTTAATTTCAGACTGTCAAATGTAAGAATTATTTAATGACATTTTAATGTAGAGCATTGACGTTTGTTTATAGAAACAATTAAGCGTTGTTAATTAATTGTTGAGCAATGACAATGAGCATAAGGACTTGATTTGTCCAAGTATTGGTATTTGGTACAGTATGCTTTTTGTTCTAAAAGATTTGTTTGAGTTTGAGCGTGTGAAATGCTCCTTGCCTGTTGGATTTTGGAATTTGGATTACATTGAGTTGAGAATGAGATGATGAGAAGAAGAAGCTTTTTGTGCTGTACGATTGAGCTGGGAAACGGGAAAGTGAATGGTAAGTTTCCATTAGGAAGTTTGGGACTTGTGATGAAGTGAATGGGAAGAAAGGGAAGCGGAGGCTTTGAGACTCATACATTTGCCTGTTAACTGGCGCTCAAGATTCTAAGATTCTAGGTCAGTCCTTGAGCTCATCCATGGCCATTCTCATATCTAACTACATGCGTACAACTACCCAGCCACCACTCTCCCAAACCAAATACCAAAAACAAATAGCCTCTTCCAAAAATTATCCAAAAGCGAAAGGAAAAGCAAAATGCATTACCAAATTCGTCTGTTGGAGTGGAGACTTAGAGTCTATGCTTTAGGCTTCATTCTTAAATCACAACCTACTTTGTTATGAACGATTTCACGGTTTAATTAAAATTGATGAATTTTAGTTACAATGCAAATCAAATTATGTAAAATTTACCTTATTGTATTGTTTAACCAAAAGGTTTGAATTATGTTGAAAAATTACTAAAATTAGCAGTTTGTTATTTATAGACCAGCCCACACTGAATATTTATTCTGAGCACATGTTTTTTAATTTTATAGCAAGAGCCCAGAAGCTTCTGTTTTGTCTTTGGTCTATCTCGCTGTCAGTGTCACCTATGTGGTATTTCTATTGCTTTATTTAATTTGATTGTTAGACATAGACACATTTCAAGATTTGCATGGATTCATTAATTGGTTAGACGAAATTGTTATTATTGTATTGGTTGACTAATGTCCTGACATTTGAAGCAGCATGTTAAGTTCACGTACTGGAGGAGAAAAAAGCAATACAGCAAATAGAAAGGAACCCAAGGTAAGGGTAAGGGTCGGTTGGCCTATTGTTTTATTTGATTACATTCACTTAATTTCAAGTCTATAGATCGATCGGGTTTTGGTACACTTGTTAATACTGCCTATATATTAGTTTAAGAATCTTTAATTTGTGTTGGTTACTGTACTTGACCCCTAACGGAGGGATATCTTAATCTTAAATTTTTTGTTCGTTTGTTTTCTAGAAATCGACAAATCTTCCTACTCGTAGTGCTCATAAACCAGTTCTACCTTCTTCTCCAAATAGTAATGGAACAAGAGCTATACGGTCAAAGAAATTTGTAGATGTAAAGACAAGGCCAAATTCTTCAGATATTCAGAAGAGTCAGGTTAAGGGTGCCGTTATTACCAAAGAGAAACCAAATATAGCAGTACCCAAAGGTCGTGGAGAAGCTTCCAGGAACTGGGAACAACTTCGAGCTCAATTGAACTCAGGTGGAAATAATCATTTCAGAAGATTCCGCCCGAAGCCGAGCCCAAGCATCAACGATTCCAAAACAAAAATGCTAAAGAATACAACTAATACTAATACTTCCACTAACACTATTCCAAAACCTAAAAGCATGATCCCAGGATTTCCAACTTATGACCACACTGGCAAAATAATAGTTCCGACAGATCCTAATTTGATTCCACCAGTCCATAAGAAACCAACTTGGTGCTTGGCAATGGATTGCGAAATGGTCGGTGTTGGACCTATGAAAGAAAGTGCCCTTGCCCGTGTTTCCATTGTAAATGAACACGGTTACTGCCTCTATGATAAATTTGTAAAACCCAAAGTTAAAATTACTGACTACCGGACTGAAGTCAGCGGGATTCGCGAAGAAGATATGAAAAATGCAGAGAATTTTGATGTAGCAATCCAAGAAGTTAGTGATTTGCTCCGTGGACATGTAATTGTTGGACATGCTATACATCATGATTTTAGAGCTCTCCTTATTCGCCATAGTAGATCAAAAATTCGTGATACTTCGGTTTACTTCAGACCAGTTTTCAAACGCACACCCAGTTTAAAGGGATTAGCAGAAAAATTACTTAATTTAGAAATACAAACTGGAGAACACAATTCAATTATTGATGCTCAAGTTACTATGAAGTTGTATCTAAACCACCGGAGGGAATGGGAAGAACAAATATTAGCAAATAAATCAAGAGCCAAAAATCACAATAGTCGTACCTAATAACATTAAGATTAAATCGTTAAAAAGAAATTATTTTTTTTCGTGGGTTACTGCTAAAAGTAGCTTACATTACAGCTATTTATAGAATGCCATTAAAAACTTCTTTTAACTTTCCAGAATTTTTGATTAAAAGATAAATCAAATTTAAAAATATGATTAGAATTTAGATTTGTAGATGTGAAGCAGTTGCAGTTGGCTTTTCATGGACTTAACTTGTGATTAAAGTTATTTCTGATTCTCATACGAAATAGTAATATCGTTATGATTATATAAATAAGACAAAATTTTGCTGGTTAACAAAATTAAATTTATTTTATTTGATATTTGGATGAAATATTATGCTTTTTTGATGAGTTTTCAGAATTGAATAAAATCGACTTTTGGAAACTTTATACGGAAAAGGAGTTCAGACACTAATTAGGATTCTATTTTTAATTTTTACCTAGTATAAGCTATATTTATAACCAATAAAAGTAATTACTTCCATTTCACTAAGTCTGCCTATTAAAAAATAGGATTAGCTTAATGAGAAAATATATTTAGAAAACAATTTATTTGGTATTTGTTCCATCATTGATGTTTGGTTTTATATTTTACTTTTCGTCGAAGGTTAATTAAAAGAGTTAGTTTGTGTTCTGCTTTAAAACATTCGAGTTCACCCACACCGACTTATTCTATTTTTCAGTTCATAAAAAATGAAGGTTTTATATTTCCTAGTATCAAATATATTCTTCCTAGCAATTGTTCTAAGTCCAGTCAGTTCCACTAATTGGAGGCATACATTGGATAGATTTTGGAGTGTTTCTTGCGATTATGTAAAAGAGGTTGAAAAATTTATTCCAAATACCAGAGCTGAAAGATCACTTCATTTTGAAGATGAGCCAAATTTAGAAGATCCTGAAGAACTTTTTAACTACTTGTATCCATTGGCCGACTTAACGCCAGAAGATTTTGTTAAACAAGAAACGGAAAAGGCACGTACCATAAGTGCAAGCAATACAATTTATGCATGGGCCACGGATATAGGACACTTATGGCTTTCAGAATGTCGAAGTAAACTTGGAGTGAATACAAAAGAAGGTAAATTTTTATTTAGTTCTCGTATTTCATTTTCTGGCCTTTTCCTTAAGGGTGAGGTTCCTTTTGCTTTCTTTAGCATCTTAGAGTTGGAAAACTTTCTCTACATGACAAGCAAACTCTTGATCTTTCTTCACTTCTTCAGGAGTTTTTAATATAGAAATTACTTTCCTCTCTCTCATAATCTCTCGTTTTCATTTTTAGATCTTATTGAGGAGGATGAGGATTATGATGAGTTTGGAAGGGAAGAAAGTAATTCAAAAAAAGATTCTCCAGTCCCCAGACATGAAGATATGTACTCAGCGTATGAGGAGCCTGAAATTAATTATAGGAATAAACGAAGTACTACACGAAATTTGAGCCATTCTTCTTTAGCTCAAGAATTCACATCTTCAACCAATGAAGTAGTTTATAGTCCAAACTCAACCCCGTCTCCAGGGAGCATCACAAAAAGTCTGAAGAGGATCACAACACGAAACAGGAATCATAATAAAACTTCTAATCATCGTCATCATCATCGACGAAAGGATTCCACTCCATCCAAAGGCACCAAGACTTATAATATTCTGGGCTCTGGAACTGAAGCACCAGAAGACATTATTACCACAACAGCAGCCCCATCAATGGCCGAAGATCACTTCTTTTCGAGTTATGGTGGAGATATCGAATACTTCTTCCCACTTTTGTCTTTTGGTATTCCATTTGATGGTGAAATAACATTCCTGGGATTCCATGGGTTCAAAGGTTTATTTCCATACAAATAGTCCTCGAACCGCTATACAAGCACTTTTTGAATTGAGTGAAATATTTGTGGTGAAACTGGTTTCTAAACGTAATTTAAGGGTTAACTTTTCTCAACTACTTTTGCATTTAGGTTTGGACCTACAAAGTAACGTTTGTTTAATAAGTATAATAAATAAATAAATAAATGAAAACAGAAATAAATTATGGATCAGGTTATGATAATAATTTGAAGTTCCATACACGTAAACTGGTATGATTTCACGCAAAAGAACAAAAATACTTTTTTGGATAATCTTGAGAATCTGCTTCTTGAGTCAACAACATGTATTAAATCATCCATCAAATTATATTACATTTACATAGAGCTAATCTCATGGCTTTATAGCGAAGCTATCAAAAACAAATAGAAAAAAGACTAGACCAAATCCGATTGCTTTCACCAGTTTCACTGAATATTTGACGATGGTCGTAAATAGTTGTTTTTTACCATAAAATTTCGAGTAAAACTAACCGTACCTGTAGCAAATTCATTATAAACATTACTCTGCGTATTTGGAAATGAAAAAGAGGTTAATCGACAATCTTTTACTGGATATGAAAAATTATAACCGTATATACTGATTTCTTTACTATCATCCGGTTATATGGTCAGGAAATATACAAATACTTTGGTTCCTTTTGAGATTTTAAAAGTAAACCTTAAGAATTGTAATATTACTTTAATCATAGGAAACTTATTGCTACTTTCTGTCTGACATTAATGAGTTAAGTATCTCGGATTAATGAGACGTTGAGTCGTGGACGCGACGGGACTTTGAAGCAAGTTCAATCAATTAGGAGAATAATAAGAAAAAATAACGAGAATTTTATTCTCTTGAAGTTGCACTTCACAGTGAAATAATACACTTATTTTTAATGTAGAATATTCGATTAATCGGAATTCTAATTTTAGACTAGACCTAAAACGCATCAAGCAAGCAATACATTGGACTTAGTCAGACATTGGCCATTCAGTATATTTTTTCTTCTTCTTTAGTTGACAAGAACAACAACTCATCCTTATTGTACATCGGCCATTCTCATTGGATTTGGAATGATTTTGCTGCTCCTGTAACCTTAGCTGAGATCGTCCTATAATTTATAAAACTTGTTGGCTACAAAAGAAGAAGTCTGGCTACATGATAATCTTAAGTTTATACAAGTGTTATTTATGATATATGATGATAGAATTGTTATTTTAATTCATGTAGGAAAATGAAGAAAATATTGTTTTGTTATTCTTATTTATCCTTTAAAATAAATGGATTTTATGATAAGGTTGACTACTAAAAAGTATGTAAGAACGTTCAGTTTGTCCCAAAAGTTTTTGCAGTATTCAAGGCAAACATTCTTATTAAGTTATAAGTTTGTGCTATTGACTTCAACGGAATCACATTGTATTTTAAACTTACTTAATAAACTCTTGGTTGATTAGCATAATATTTTATGTACGTCTTTGAAAATGACATGTCTTTAAACTTAATCAGTTCTCATTATTACACACATATATGTACATAGAATAGAAGAATACAATACACCGCACTCAGACTTGCGACCTTTTGTTTCATAAACCGTATATGCACACATCTATTAGCTATACATTTTGAATGGGCAATTAGTAAGTTCTGGTACAAAGTTAGCAAAAGATCGATTTGGATTTCTAAATTCCAAACGAGTGTCATTTGAATGGCTGATTATTAAAACGGTCCCAAAGGGACTAATCTTACTTATATTGTACATATTGTTGGATAGATCCAATGCTGCAAAGCAATCCTTCATTTAGGAGTGTTGAAGAAGGAGGCTAACTTGCCCAAGTCAGAAAGATTATTATCATTAAAATATTACATTTTACAAATATGCTTTTATCCTTTTAACTCTTAAAGAGGCTACTGTTGTTGGATGCTTGAGTGAATACTTAATCATTAGTATTTCCAAAGTACATAAAGCGCTAATAAATATATATATGTAACTCCTCTCCTGGTGTAAAGATCCAAAGATTCACAAGTCAAGTCAGTCAGTATTAAATGTTTATAATTTAGTAAGTAGATAGACTAGCTATTGTACATCTTACTCCAAACAATTGGACATTCATTTCAACTTATTATTTCCAGATTTTAAAATTGTAAATGTAAATGTCCAATTGAATGGATGTGACATTGGTTTACTTATAACCCATCCAGTTTAGCTTTGCGTCCTCTGCGTAAGAGACAGCGACAGAAAGATCACATTATCTTGCATAAATTTTTAATTATATCTGGCAGTTACACCCTGTGGAGAAAACAAGGCATTTGTCTTTCTGTATTCTGTTGAGTGCAAAGTGATGATTTTAGGAAGTTTCGTTTTTTTGGGTGGGACATGTCTCTGACGGATATAACAAATTGCATTAATGGACCTTATTGATTGATATTGTAGGATGTTTAGTATAGCCTGTTTTCGTTTAAAGTAAATATAACTAGGTTGTGTGTGAGTAATGTATTTTCTTTGTGAGTGTTGTGAAAGGTAGAAAACTGAAACGAAGCTTTTTCTTCAATACTGGTGAAATTATAATAAGGAAAATATTTTTGTGTTAACTGCCATTGCCATGAACTAAAAGAGATCAGACAGACAATACTAAAAGCAAATAATGTGCTTAGTGTTTTCTCTTTATTTTGCAGGTAGAGAAACAAAAATAGCACTAATGAACCCTAGATCATTATGTACACATACAAAAGGTTATAAATAAAAAGTAGAAAAGATGTTCAAATCAACAGGTTGAGGAATCCACGGTGAAAGTTATATAGACTAAACTAAAACCTAACCCCTGGCCCCGAGTTGTTGTAGAAAAGAATGAAGTAAACTTTCTATAGCTGAGGGGATGCTAGTAGAGTCTAGTATGTTTTGTGTATAAAAGTTAAATAAACCGGAATACTATATTTGAGGTGCTGGAAAACCTTCTAGTATTCTTAAGCTGATATAACACATATGGCGGACTAAATATGACATGACATTTATGGTCGGAAAATACAGTAAAAATTTAGGTCAATTTTGTCACATTCTTTCACATAAAATTCTAGCTTGAGTACCATTATAAAACATTAAGAAAGATGATCTTTTTAATGTATTTTATTGATAGTCAAGGTGGCTTTCTTCCTGTCGATGTAATCCATACGGACTAGAGTAGGAAATGCCTAAAGATCCATTTAAGGGGTAGAATAACAAGCCATTTTTGGCGACTGCAAACTTTATAGGTAGAGCTCCTAGTTTCCGAAACTAGAGTCAAGATGATGGATAAAACTTGGGAAAGACTACAGGGAAAGTTCTCACCGGTTGCTTGGAAAGAATGTAATGATTATGATGGAGATAGTCTTTCGCAATTCCAGGCTTAAGGTATCGATCTCGAGACTTCTACCCATCATCTATACATACTTCCTGTAGTTACAGTTGAACTTACCTTTGAAACTTTCTTTGGAACCATACCTATGCTCCCTTACTGACTGAGCCAGAATATAAGAAAGAGAGAGAAAGAAATAATACACCTTTCTTTATGGTTTTCATTTCATTTTCTTCTTCTTTTGCTGTGACTCCTGAGTATTTTATTTTATCCTCAACTGTGTACTTTAGTTTAGTATTGGCATTGGCTGTCTTTATTGGTTAGAGAAAAAGAAAGAGAAAGTTTTAGTCCTAAGGAAAGCCGCAATTATTTCCATCTTGATTTCCCTCTTTTGTAGCCTTAAGGTTTCCGTTAACATGAAAATCCTTTAGGCTTAACCATTTCTTACAAAGAACTAAAGTTGGAAACGAATCAGGTTGACTCAGCAAACCTATTGCAAGATTTAAAGAGAATTGAACTCCATTTACTTAAGAAAATTCCGTTGAAAGGATATTTGCAAGGTTTATATTTCTGGGCTTAGCCTTTAGTTCATAGTTTATGTGCAGTGTAGAAGAATAGGGGGAAAAGGTTTTGACTCTGAACAGAGCTTACTTTTTTACTTGGTTGGCTGATTGTGAGAATTTCATTTTGCTTTTAGTTTCGAAAGTAAAAGCAACTGAGCAATTGAGTTTGTTCCTCACTACAATCTTCTACATCCTTTCCTTGACCAAAGTCAGACCAAGTTTTGTGTAGCAATCTTACTCTTCTTGCCAGAATCTATCTTGTTCCAAATTCATTCAGCATACATCTAATATCTAACCTACCAGGACCACTTTTTTTTCCTGGTATCCCACAAACATAGTTGATAGTAAATTTCTCTTCATTCAGGACGAATAGTCTCTCAAATGTTCACATCATACATCCTAGATCCTAGAATCTCTGTTTTCCCAATTCATGTAGATCAGTAAAGTGTAAATAGTGTACATAAAATATTCTATCCGGCCAGGATATATCTTCATTTCCACCAAGAAGGTAAAAACTAGTAGACTAGTTCTGTTTGTTCTTCTCGGAACTAAACTTCGTGTCTCTTTGGTTAGTTTTAGTTGGCTTTCTTCGACTCGTCGCTTTGACACGTAGAAATAAAGTAATAAACTTGAAAGCCGGAGAAAGCAAGCTTCATTTCTTGTTATCCAGTGGAACGGTGAAAGTAAGAGAACTTTTAGGAACGTCACACTGATCTAGTAGGAACTGAACTCCAAGTCCAAATACTCATAAAGATCAAAAGAAAACCATATTATTATTATTGTTATTTATTTTTCACCTTACCACCATTCTTATCTTCATTAATCATAACTGTCCCAGAAACAAACTGAAAAGGTTAAATCCTAACTTACGTATAGGACTAGCTACGACTAACGCCAGATATATTCAATGTGTGGTTTGGTTTATATAACAGTATCAGGAATAACATAAATCAAAGTTAAGCTCCCTTTAATAACTACACTAGACATATTAATCTAAATCCAGATAAGAAAAAAAGATAATTGTATTGTATAAAAAAAATCTTTGATCATGTTTGTTCCCTTTTCCTCTTAGATTCTTTAGCTTACAATAATCATAATAGGTTTTTTCTCATATCACATTGTGAATTGTCAACAGGTTAAGAAATTCAACAGTTACATATCAAATCATCTAATAAATACTGAGAAACTAAATTAAAAATAAATACGGTATATCCCTGGAATTGTATTGTATTTGTAAACTAAAAGACTCAAGTCAGCTTTAGCCCTTCTTTGTTCCATTGAAGTTTGAAGAATCAAAGCAGAGTATTATTCTTATTGAGAAGATCAAGATGTTTATAAGATTTTTTACCTTCCTCGAAGAAGAAGTCATAACTCTAAACAAAGTTGGACTTTATGGAATTGGAGCTTAATAATAATGTGGTTACCTGAAGTTCTACAAATACAAAGGATGTTGATTAACTGTCTTATGAAGTCAATGAAAATTAATCCTTGTATTCTGGAAGCTCTAAATTTAATTCTCTTCAAGAGGATTTGATATTTAATGATACAGAAATAGCTGGAACTACTGGAATCCTTTGCTTGTTGAAATACAGCATTGAACTTAACCACACACGCTACATACATACGTATATTTCCTTTATTATTAATTATTATATACCTAGACTTTCCCCTTCCTTATCATTGAACCAATTAATAATATTCAAGTGAAAGTGATGGGCTGTTCACCAAGTTCCAACAAAAAAGAAGACGGTAAGTTTATTTATAATAATAATATTACTAATTTTAATTGCTTCAATTCATATACGGAATAGGGATTTCCATAATATTTTGTACAGACAACAGATATGATATGAATAACTAAAGGAATGAATGAGATCTATATTACTAGTACTAGTTCATCATCGTACAGTATTCCTAATTCTATCTAATTAATTAGATTCATTATATTTATGCTCACATGCGTTATATTTCCATGTAGTATTTGTATTTGTATAAGTCCAATGTACATACAATAATGGTAACATGCAAATTGCAAATACATAGTAGAAATAGAAATAGAATCTGTAACTGTGAATACTTCGATGATAACCAGGCTAATTCTATTGCTATTGTATCTCTGCATCTCGATCTCTGTAATGAATTCATTCACTCCATGCGTTTTACCTTCCTTTTCCATTTGAACTTTTTACATTACATTCCTTTTGTACTTGAATTGGAACAAGATGAATGCAATACAAGTTTGAAGTTATGCGATGTGACGATATGACTATGAAACTCTAATGTTGATGGTTACTTGGTTAGTTTTACTTTTACTGTAACTTTTGCATTGCATTTTTATATGGGAAATAATATTGAATTTATGTATTATTTATTCGAATTCGATTCGAAGTTCAGAACAATGCAATCCAATGCATTGCAATGTCATCAAAATTAGGAGTAAGGATTATAAGTTTGCTTATCAGGAAGGCTTCATACTTCGTACGGAACTCATTCAAAATAATCTACAACTATTTATTCCTTTCGGCTATCCAAAAAACAATACTTTGATTAATGAATAGATTAGTACGTACAAATATGTATAATGTGTAGAACTTATTTGACCTTTTTCTGCACATTCCAATATTTGCATTTGTAACACTACAAGTAACATTTGCAATATTAAAATAGAATTACAAACAAGCCTATTTTGTATTTTAACTAAATCTATACCTTCCCTTTAGAGAGAAAAATGTGCAAATGTAAACATAGCTCAGCATCATTAATACCTGTTTTTTATTTTATTACGGCAAGAAAACCAAGGAAATGGGTAGAAAGTAGGCCATGCCAAGCTATAACTTCTATGAAGTTTATAAACCTAAAACTTACGTCAATCTCAATCTCATAAAAATAAACATAAAAGATCTTTGAATCTATTGTATCGTATCTGCATATAATCATATAAACCATTCATGCATTATATATGCCATAACCTAAACTTATAATAGATAGCTCTTCCAAAATTTAGCCGCTTGCTGTCTGTTCCAGGGGATAAAATAAAATTGATCCAAGTAACCGACTCAAGCAGGATTTGAGAAAAACAACACATTTGATCCATAAAATGTTTTAGGGAACACTTCCTCATAGAATAATTGTTATTGAGAAAAGGTGTGATCATCTAAGAAGATCTCTTTAGTTATCTCATGTTTTAAATTGCTTCTAAAAATTATTCCAGCTTGTTTACTACAAACTTCTGTGTAGCATAGGATTTAAGTTTTCCTCACACATTAGCTAGGTAGACACGAGCTGAGTAGCCTACTCTTCAGAGGCTTTGTGAAGTTTCTTTAAAGTCCAACTCTTGATTTATCCAAGATTTTTAATTAACCATTCTATGGATTATTCACGCATCTTTATTCAGCTAACCAAGTGCAATAGTTATTTTATTTAAGCAAATGTTCCAGTTAATTCAACTGAGTAAATTTCGACGAAGCAGATTTTCATTACAAAACTTATCTTGTTAATTTTTCATCAAGTTTACATTTTAAATTGTGGATATTTATTTATCAGACTATTCTTTAATGAGGAAAACCAATTCAAAGCAAATATAACTAGTGTCAAAGGTAGTTTGCGTAGTTAATGTCGAAAATCTACTCAAGCCCATAGCTTCCAGAATTAATCTGCATCTACTTCAATAATTTCGCAACCACATATACTTAGCGTTAGGCGTATGTATCTAAATGAGCTGCAATGATCAATCTTTACCACTTCAATGAATATTTTATCAACAATCCCTGATTTACCCAGGCATTGTTTACTCGACAGAGCTGAGAATGAATTAAATTCATTTTTTTTTAAAATATTGACTTCAGCTCAGTTTGTTCACCAATAGTTCACTAGTTAAAAGTTTCTAGTGGTTAATTTTAATATTGTATGATAAATTTCTAATTAACATTGGCCTTAAAATTTTTACAATCATATCTTAAGTACAGTGATAATTATTGTTGACCTAAAAATGTGTATTATATAAAAGTTCTTTTCAGACAAGTATTTGAATTTGTTCTCGTGCTTCAGCCTATTACAAAAAGGCTCTAATAAGAATAGATTATCTTTTTTTGTTGTAGGGGAAAGAATAATGTGAAAGTGAAATTATTTCTAAACGAAAGTAAAGGTGCTAGTACACGTCCCCTACTATTTGAAACAAATCAAATTAATTACAGTGTTAAAAGGTTAATCTATCACGTATACTTGGAGCAATTAAGAAAGAGTTTTTTACGCCCAATGTATAATTCAAAAGTTCAACATTTACTCCAAAGATCTTAAGATATTATAACATTAAATAATGACTTTTTGCAAATTTTGATATAAGGAAAATTAGTGCTTAATTATTTCACCAATATTTCTTTGAGTGGTCCATGGGGTTGTAAAAAAAATACTTAAACCTTTCGAAAGCATAAAAGTTCTTTCCATAGAATTCTTAATTCGAGAAACAAGTTTGTTAAGTACGTATAAATATTTTTGTTAACGTTCAATTTCAGTAAAGTTCAGGTATCCGATTTTGAAAACAGAATGCTGATTTTAATTTAAATAGATGTAGGTAACAGTACAATTTTTGTGAACAGAGATATTTTACAAATTCATGAACCTTGTGATTGGAAATTGTTATGATTAGCATTAGTATAGACTAGAACCCGGCAAAGCTCGCTTTGCCTCTTTGTTATTGGTCGACGGCAAAGCTCGGCCGGGTTCTAGTTGAGGCTCGCTTCGCTCGCACCCAGATTTCGTATTTATCAATTTTCAAACAATTCCGAACTCAAGATATAGTCATTTGACCATTTTACCGCTTGTTGCTATGGAAACGCAACTTTGACAAAAAATCAACAAAGTGGAGCGACACCATGAACCATGGCAACTGAACAAAGTTTGTGATTTCGCAAAGGCTCAAAGCTTCGTGGATCCCAGATAATCTGCCCTTTCTCCAAGACCTCATTACATATTCAGCGTTTGGAATCACAAGATGCAGTATATACATTGTTTTTAAATCAAGCTGGAAGAGTACTATTTGATTCAATCATTTATAAAACTTCCAAAAGTAAGAAATTCCTGAAATCATTGATAAACTCGAAATGTAATGTTAATTAATGATTTTAGGGTTCTATTTCATTCTTGGGACCAAAGTCACAATATTTCTCTAGTTCCTAAATTCCCAACCGAATGTTGTAGTTTATGTATCAGAATCCCAATCCAAGCGTTAATCATGCCGTATCTCGTCCACCCAGTCCTAATCCAACTTTACCACAGCCAAATACCCCTCAGATTCCATGTCCTTCGCCGAATTTGGATCATGATTATGGAAATGCAATCGAGCCAATGCCAATGCAAAACCAACTTGTTGAGGATACAGAAGTTCCAGATGAAGAGTCTGATTTAGATTACGATGAGCCTAGAGATGGTCGAATTGTTGAGCTCGAATCTTTGGTTTCGCTCGAGTTTTTGGAAAACTTTATATTGATTGAATATTGATTTGTTTGAGCTAGCCTTAGCTCGTCGAAATATCTAAACTAATTTTTATCAAAGTGAAAAATATTGCCATTCTTGCTTCACTTTTTTCAGAAATAATAAATACAATCAACAAAAAAGTTATTGATATTTGTTATGATTTCGATTTCCTTGACGATAACTTCCCCTAGACTGGTTCCACCCGCTCTAATGTTAAAATTTTCATGTTGACCCACCGTATTGAGCCTTTGCGAAATAACAAACTTTGTTCAGTTGCCATGCCATGAACGGACTGGGATTTTATATAAGTTTGATTTGGAGCGATTGCTGGTTTCATAGCAATGTGTTCTTTTTATATTTGTTTACAATTTTGCTTTATATAGTTTATTTGTTTTGTCCAGCAGAAAATACAACAAAACGGCAACAATATAAAGATCCCACAGGAAATAGTAAGTCTTTGACGAATTCCTATAAAATGATGGACGATGAGAACACAAGTGAAAAATCTCTTTTGAGACCGGAAAAGAATACACTGCAGGTATGTATTAAATAACTGGTCTGCCTTTAGTTTTAAATGATAATTTAGCGATGACCGATTGCACTTTGCGCAATTTGAGGATATCTTATTATCCCAGCCCTAATGACTAAGCTAGGCATAAACTATTCGGGGCATGGAATGTTGGCTAAGATATTTTTCCGTGCTAAGAATAACTATTAACGTAAGACAATATTTTATATTAAAAGGCGTTCGATAGAATTTTACCATTTATTGTGACGTTAAAAACGAACAAACCGCAATATGCCAATTTGTTATTTATGCATCATTTCCGACGAAGACAATACTCGTGTTGATATACTCATACTCTCCAAATTCAGTTCGCAAATAGAATTTGCTTTAGTTAAAGGAGATGAAAGTACGGACAAAGTGTAACAAAGAAAAATTTTGCATTAATTGTGTTAATCACAAAATTAGAAAAAAATTACTCCAAAATGTGTTTTGATAAAGGCATCTCTCAACTTATTGAGTTTGAAATTACTGATAAGGTGAGATTATTTAAGCATAATATAAGCGCAACAACGTAATGTTGATTTTATTGGAAAAGAAATATAAAGACGTTAAACGGAATTATTATTATTTTCAGCATGAAATTTCGGATGGCAGCTTTATAAAATTGGGACCTATGTCAATTTTCAGACCAACTCAACTGAACGTAAGTTAATTTTATTCGAACTGCTTCTACAGATTTTAGATATACAAAAATAAATCAAAAAGAAAAAACATAACTTTCATACATAGTTTAGGGTAGACACACGTCACGAAAGAAAGTTTTACTGATACTGTATTTTTCCAGAACGAGAATTGATATAAATATTTGCATATTATTAGCGACAATATTATACATCTGCAAAAAATCAGCTTGGAAAGTAGATTTTACACCTGTTAAGTTTTTTCCTATTTTGTTGATTGAAATCGGTACGTATATAACATATAAAGGTGCAACTGGAAATTGAAGAAAGTAAGCTTAGACTTGTAAGTTTGGACGGGAATCTTTTTTAGCCCGACCCATGTTGGCTTGACAACGGGTCATGGGCTATTGTGATGATCACGGCCGTGTATGTATATATAAACACGATAACTTTCGAACGCGTGGACCGATTGACTTGAAATTTGGTATGCATGCATTTGGGGTCAATACCAAGGTCAAGTTCGTAAATGGGCAAAATCGGTCCAGGGGTAAGGATAGCTACCCTGACACCTACCTCTAAAAAAAATTTTGAACGAGTTAAAAAAGTAACTTTTCCTTATGGCATTTTACATGTTAATTTTTGGTGTACCCTTTGCACATTTTTCAAAATTTCGAAAATTTTTAAGAATTGTAATTTTACGTTGGGTCGGGCCCTTTAACATGTATGGATAGGTTATTAAAGAATATATCTAAGCTATGTAGAAAACAGATAGGAATAGAGAAATAGTGGAGCATTACGTAATTCAATATACCCATCCAACTTCCGTTTTCCTGCCTCTTGCCCCGTGCTTATTCAAGCTGAAAAATTTCTTTAAACTGAAATAGCAAAGTTTAGTTGGTAGTTATTTGTAGAAGAGTTCCGGCAGGAAAACGTGCGTATATAATTACATCTGTAACTCAATTAAGATTTTCTCATGTTTTCCATTTTAAATCAGTTTTCTCTGACGTCAAAGGAGTCTCTGTTATGTCAGTCGATGATGGTCGATTAGATGGGTTTGTATTATCATCTTGATTTATTTAAAACAGGTCATTATTGCAGTGCCCAAGGAAGACTCCTTATTTGCCAGCATTAATACAGCAGGAGATCGCCTGAAATGGAACATAAATTGGATTAAGTCGGGTTCGTCAAATAATGTTAGTGGAACAAGTGTTAGTGCTCCTGCTACTTCTGGGAATCCCATTCTCAGTGCTTCGTCATCATCAACAACTTCGCCATTGCCAACAACTCCAGGTCGAAGAGAGAGCTTAACATCATTTTCATGGAAAGTCCTGACGGATCAAATTGGAGATCCGAACTCTTCAACCGTTGAATTATTGCTTCTCGACTACCGTCAACCTAAACTTTTACCACCAGATACGTTAGATGTAATCAAGTAAGTTCAACATGCTCTACTTATTATGACTTCATAATTTTAATTGTTAAATTTTAAATACATTTTCATCTATACGGATCTCATGTCACACTCGCTTCCATGTTCGACATCTTCGCAGTACTCCTTTTTTCTTCATTTCTATGTATTATTCTATTCTTTTGCGTTTTGCTTGGAAAATTAGATTAAGCCTATTTATGATTATGATCCGATTAGGCCGTACAGAAAATATAGTATTGTTAGGAGGACTTTTATTTAATAAGCTTTGCGTCTCCGATGTTCTCATAATACATATTCCATTCGTCTAATGATTCGGGGAAATCTGTCGGAACTATAAATAAGCCTTTCTTTGAAGGAATAAAGAATCACATATTTAGGATTATTATTTTTATTTATTTCGAATGTGAATGACGTTGATAAAACAAGCTCGGCTCTTTTTGTTGTCTAGCTTGAAGTTAAGAATACAGAATAACAAAAGAAGAGGAAAAGTTTCATGCAATGCATTTCATTTGCCATTTTCAATATTTTCATTCAGGATTCACTTTGGGTCATTAAAGTTAACTTCAACTTATATTTTTCATAAAAAATTAAAACTGAATACAAAAGGAAACAATTAAACTATTTGAAGTTTTACGAAGTTTTTCTTCTTGGTTGACCTATATTAATAGCTTACCAATCCAATGAACAACTTTACCAATCTTATTGCTCCGCATAATATGTAAATTTGTAGCCCGTAAAGTTACGAAAACGACACAGCAGGTTACCGCTTTGCATTTGATTTGAAAACCCAAAACCTGGAGTTTTATTATCAAAATATTTATTTGTTACTCTTCTTTTTCACGATTTTGCAACTAAACATTTGCGTAGAAATAAAATTATTTATTAGTAAGAATATTGGAAATTCCCTTAACCAGCAATTATAATAAAAACAAAGTTATTTAATTAAAAACATCTATGGACAATAATATGCTCTAAGCAAATGGAAACTACTACTCATTTGCACAAAAAAACTAATATTGCATGTAAGAAAAGCTAAATATGGTCCCAAAAATGTCCAAGTTCGCTTTCTTAAGTTTTCTCCAGACTCGTAAGAACTTGTTAGGTTTTGAAAGAGAAAACCATTTTGATTTTTGTTTTCGCTTACTTTAAATTTTTTTAATATAAAGCAAATAAAGATGATATAATGTTTACGTCAATAGGTTTTTACGATCTATGTTATGTACCTATAAAATAGATTTTAACATAAACGGGTTATATATACGAATTCTGTTATGCTTCTAAATTCTGGATACTTGAAAGCTTAACGGGTTCGTATCGTCTTCTTCAACCAATAGTTGATTTTTGATGGAGAAAAGGGAAAGATTCGACTTGGTGTGGAGTTTCAAAGTATTTTTCTTAAAAAAAAACTTGATACTTATTTATGAGAATAGGAAATTGAAAAGTAGCATATGAATGAAACATGAAGTTTTTCTATTTCAAAAGATTTAAAAGAAACAATCCTAGATAGAGAGAAAAAAGACGAAAGTTTATTAGGAAATCATATTTACAAAATAGAAATAGAATTTAAAAGCATTTCGTATCCATAATTCAATGTTGAAGTATAAATCCTGGTACAGATCAAAGAGAAATGTAATTTTACTAGAAAATAGAAACAAAATTTGAAATTATACGAAATTGGATACACAAAAATAGATTTTAAGGAAGAAAAACATTTTTTTTTACTCTTCTGGATAAATAAAACTTCACAATACAATCGAAGACTTATTTTATATTTCGTTAAAAACATACTACTAAGTGTATCGGTATCTTGAAGCTAGCTTGAGATAAACATAAATTTTTAATCTGAAAATACAGAACATTTGGATATTAGATAGAAGATACAACGTTTTGTTTTGTAGATATTTCTATCGACCGCATATAGATTCAATTTGACAGTTTTCACCTAAAAGAAGATTCATCCAACCGGAGCATATATTTACGCCATCATTTTAAAAAGTTTCACTTCTAAAGTGAATAATGTCTACAGAAACACGAAAAATATTTTATTACATTTCTGTAAAATTTGTATATTTCTATTTTCAGATCTTTGAAATTTCACCGAGTTGTGCTAGTGGTTGTTGCTGTTGTGCGGAAAAGGTAAGTTCTTTGTAAGTAAACAAAATTGAGTAAATAGAAGAGAAAAGCTGGAATAGGAATTATGTAAGCCTATCTCTAGAAATAGAAATACAAATTCGTTTATTTAACCTCAAATTAATTCAGTTGATGTGAGAAGTATTGAGTAGACTATGTATGTACTGTATTGCTTGCTTTGCGAGATAATTAAACTATAGACATTTTATTTTTATTTCAGTTTCAGTTGATAGGGAATGCTCATGAAATGACAGCACTTCCATTAGAGAAAATTGTTTTCCCTTGGTTAAACATGTATTATCCCTTTAAATTTCCGTCTTTTCTTCATGATATTGATATTGGCTTGATTCAATCTTTAGAGAAAAAAAACTTATATATAGTGCATTATGCTACTAGACTTCAAGTAAACATTCATCTGTCTCTTTCTTCTTTCATGTAATATAACAAGATCCATTCAACCTTTTATTTTGACCTATGCACTTATCTACTTTCCCTTACATGCTCTGTCTCTATCAACAATTTACAGTGTTCTCTTTATACAATATACAACCGCCCATCCATTTGAGTGGCAAGGCATACATATATCTGTATAGACTGAAACTAAATACACTACAGGTATTTTCTTTTGTACTCGTCAACTTGGATTAACTTACTCGCACAATAGAAAAGCAATAGCTTTCTCTTCATCTTGAATTGACAATCCCATTTTCTTTCATATGTACTTCACTCAGGATATTGAGAACAATAGGCAAAGGATTTATTCAGACTTTTACTTGTTTAACTTTCTTGGCTAGGATGAAAATAATAAGGGATAAGCAAAGATGGAGACTATTCTTTCCCAGAGGCTTGTTGCATAAACATAAGGATAGCCTACCATAGAGTTTTTCTCTTTTTTAAAGACTAAGATGCTCGAGGTATACTCAGATGAGTTAAAGGAAAATTAATTAGAAAATCTTTTGTCTACACGAGTAACGTTGTACGTTTTTCTTGTTTCATATGCTCATCAACTTTTCTAATTTTAATTACAGTTTCTTCGAGAAAAATGAAACAGCCGTAAATATCCTTTTAGATGCTGGGATTGACAAGGTAAGGCTAAAGAAGGTCTATTTGAAACTGTGGATTACTGTTCTTACTGCTCCTAATTTTCCGTCTAATTAAAGTCAAGTTTTGAATCAACTTGTGATTTTTCTACTTAAGAAGATTCGTAAATACATAAGATAGAAGAATTAGCTTCCGAGATTAATTTTGTCTTGCTGCAAATGTTGAGCGCCTCTCCCGTGGAGAAAGTATAACAAGAAGTAGGGATTTTACACTGCACTATATTCAGTTTTACCAATTTTCTAGGTTGAGATTGACCATGGAGTTACATCCATAAACTACTGGATAAATGAGTTACGTCAAATTGAGAAAACTCTTGTAACAACAGCACATAAGCTAATCGGAACAGAAGCACTTCTGGCAGCTCTTGACCAATGTCGAGATGTGATTCAAATTACTGACTCTCTTAATAGAATCCAGGTAAAGCAAAAGTTCGGATAATTTATTTTCTTTCTTTGGTCTTGAAATCATGATTGAAGGGACTCTAGATGCAATGTGTCAATGAGGGCTTATTAGCTTGAATTTGATTGTCGCTTCTTGCACTTGTGAGCTATTAGTGGCCGAGATGTTTATAACAAAGTAAGGTGCTTGAGGACTTAAGCAGCTTACCGCTTCGAATAATTGGATTAAGGTGTGTGCTAGACCATAGCATCAAAAGGTAGAGCATTTTAAAACAAATCAAAACAATTCTCGAGATCCATACTTTGAACCATGTCAAGTTTTAGATTAATAATAAGTTCAGGGGACCATAATTAGACCAGGAGTCTAAGTTGTGTGGAGAAATAATGGCAGGAACTGTTTGGAAATAATTTATTGTTCAACTCCAAGTTAAAACTTCGACTAGCCGAAGGCTTTAGTTCGCTTTATCCATTCGAATGTTTCTTTTATCTTTACTTTCGTTTCTATATGCTTGGAGTCCAGTTTACTAATACTTGATTTGTGTTACTAGTTCGTGAACCACTCTTATGAGCGATTTTTGGGATTTCACGCCAGCGAAATTATTGGACATGATTTCATTGATATACAAAATCGGACGGAGCAGTCAAGTTTACCGCATAGACAATCTCCGTCAACTCAAACCCACCAGACTGATCAATTAATTCAACGTACAACAACTCCAACTAATGTTCTATCAACAACTACAAATAGCCCAACAAATCCGAACTCTCCCATTCACCAACAACAATCTCCGCACTCATCTTATAATCCCCCTCTCCACTTCCATGAACATGTTTTGGAGGATCTTAGTCAAGGGAAAGCTTGGGAAGGCAATTATATGTATAGCCGTAAATCAGGAGATCCGATATTTCTAAATTCAAGAATCTTGCCATTTTCATATCATGGGCAACGTAGATTAAGTACAAATAGTGCCAGATCTTTTCAACAATACTGCAGTGCCGGTAGTACCGGATATTCTCAACAGGATTCTCATGCAATGTAAGTAAGCAATTTTCTTAGATAGTTTTCCGTTCCATTGAGCCAAAGTGAAGTTAAATTACATATACTTTAACCTGTATGAATGGACTCAGGAGTAATTTATCCGTTCCACCTGTCTGAGCTTACCCTTGTTTACGTTAAACTTGAACATTTGCGAAAGATACAGGTGTATGGTATGTATTATTACTATAAGAAAACAGGGAAAGCAATTTCCTCTGCTTGCTTTTAGATTTAGAGAAAGAAAATGAAAGGCATCAACGGAACCTCTTCCTTATTTCAGGAGTAACGTATTTTTCTTTAGACGCAAGAAAACATTGGCTTAAGAGGATGAGAAATTTCAATTTTATGAAAATCAGAAGGATGTAGAAGATCTGTCTCCAAGTTTAATAATCTTGACTCCCATTTCCTTAATTACTATTAGACACGTTTTCATCTCCTTCTCTACTCAATTACATTTTTCAATTTTAAAAGATTCAACTTTCAGGCCTTTCCATGTCTATTGAGTTTCTTTCCAACTCAGTCTTTCAATTTCTTCCTATGTAACAGAGAGGTTTAGGATACGAAATGTAATGTAGTTCATATTTAGACGAGACAACGACGAGTAACAAGATAGAAAGCAAAAGTAAATCATGTCCTCCAGTTTCATAGTCTTCATGAGAGGAATTAGATCATATTTTTTAGATTGGATTGATTCTCCTTGTACTCTTGCAGCCTGGCCCTGGACTGGGTGGATCGCTTCTAAGTTGTAATTGAAAAGCTTTACCTTTCTTTTCTTTCTCGTTATGATGACTATGAGCGTGAGCTGTAATGTAAATATACGTAATAAAAGAGCACACGTTTGATATAAGACAGGGACTTTTTTATTTGATGTTGTTGTATGTGATTTCATCCTAATGATTACTTACATTAACGCGTTTTATTTTTTATGATTTTCCAGTGGAATGATTTCATCACCAACTCATTATATTTATATCTGTGAAGTTCCAAGTTCCACGGGTACATATCGAGAAAAGAGTTTTTCCAGTGATATTACTTCAACTCAAGGAGAAGGAGGGCAAGGAGGCTACAATCCAATGATGCCTAGAGGTAGCTTAAAATCCTTACGTAAAGCATCCTATGACATCAAATCCATTAGCAATGATAGTAAGTACAAACATACAACTCTCCTTAATTACTGCTTTCTTCTTCTTTCTCTTCCTTAAGCAAAAAAACAACCTATTTTTAAGGATTCCATGTCAAAAGGACTAGTAAAAAAGAACTAGTGCAATAAGAACTAGTGAATAAAGACTGGTGACAAAAGGACTAGCGACAAAAAGGACTAGTGTCAAAAACGACTAGTGCAATAAGGACTA
>JAQGCY010000081.1:0-31664 GCA_034700645.1 Xenylla mediterranea | reverse complement strand
GTACCTCACGAGCAATGCTTGCTGCAGCACAAACAATGAATTTGTTCCATGAAACTTTTTCTCCTTTAATTCCATTTCTATCCAACAATTTGACCAACTCTGTTGGTTCCAAGCATAAAGCCTTCCATTTTTGTTGAAGCAAATCAAATGGAACTTCTGGTTTGTCTCCGATCTAAAACCATATATGAGAATTCTTTATGTATTAATTTGCAAAGCTTGCATTATTCCAGTAAGGCATACCTGTTTGTTCAGAACTCGTAAATAACCACGAGTAAGTCCATTGTCTGCTTGGATAGCTGGATACTCCAAGCGATCTTTTACTGGAGGTGTTTCACCGTTAGCCATTGCCCGAAAATATGCAGCTGCCCACTGTTCCAAGTTCCTGGGTTGAGTTCTAATTGCACTTTTAGTAAAAGCCTTTAAAATATTTGGTAGTGAAGGTGGAATTTGAACTTGTTGACAACAAAATGATTCCAAGAGTCGAGCTTTTAATTTTTCATCTTCAGAAAGTCCATCAGGAATTTCACCACCACAAGTTAGCTTCTTTGGGGCTTCAGGAGCCTCGCCTTCAGTTGCTTTTTCCTCAGTTTCTCCTGGTGCAGTTGTTTGAGCTGTTGGACTAGTAAGCGGTTCTAAATCAGCGTCATATTCTCCCAATTCACCCATGTATTCGTCATAGTAGTCAGTTTCCTCGGGATATTCTTCATCAAAATATTCTCCCATGTACTCATTGGTATATTTTGCAGTTGATGGTGGTGGCATATAAGGAGGTAATTCATCTTCTGGAGGTGGGTACAAATTGGAATCAGCATCTGGTGGTAAAACTTTGACCATTTCCTCTTCTTCATCGAAATCGTACCCTTCTGGGTTTGGAAATCGTTCGTCTGGAGCCGGACCACCTTCACCCTATGTAAATTAGGTTTACAAAAATATTGCATTAAAAAATTTCATTAGTCAAAAAAGCTTATAGTAAGTACCGGAAACTCATTGTAAAAAGACATCCTGGTTTCTTATCACTGGCACTAAAATCAGAATTAAATGGATCACAAAGCGTTTAATAGATTGTCCAATATGTAATAATCGAATGAGTTCTCTGGTAGTAATCGAGAAATCAAGTTCTAAGTTTCTGCTAGTTAGGAAGAAGTGCAATGAAAGTAAGAAATATTTGAGTTTTGTTTGTATCAACGTTTCCATGGAGTGATAAGTGATAAACGAAAAGGTGGAATTAATAAAAATGTTTCCTTGTTCCAAACACAAAATTCATCAGTCCCGAAGCAGATTAGCTGTAGTTAGGTCCAATAGCACAAATTCTTTCAAAATTATTATAATACAAGTAGTCAAATTGGAGGAAATCAATGATATGGTTATTGTGTTTGTATACAACCCTGGATATTAGTTTACTTTTTCTCGTCTGGGTAAGCCAATTATCACATATTTCAATGTAAATTTGATATAATAATGGATACTTTAATTTAATTAAACTCATAGTTGATAAGGGCTTGATTTATTTGCTGAAGATTGCAAGGCGCATACAATACGAACGATGCCTTATATTAAGGGCACAAACATTACAGAGAGAAAGCGGACGCTTTCCTTTCCTCCTCGACTTAAACATAAATCCAATAGAGATGTTGTACGAGCAATGGAACAAAGTCTTCAAACAATGGAAAAAAGTCTTAACAAAATTGAGACAACATTGAGTAAAACGTATAATGGCAAACCAGTTGAAATTTCCAGTGAAGTTCGAATCCCTGACCCAATATTGGAAAGTATCTATAAATCTAACAAAATGAATCCTTGCGTCAAAAACTCAGATACACTTTCAGATATTAATGAAAATTTGCTTGAACTTGGGCCAAAGGTTCCTAAAAATCAATTTCAAAATTATAAATTCAAAGGTCAAATTTTAGAATTTGGAGATAAAAATGTATTTATAAATTGTGCATTTATCCAGTGCCCTTTAAACTTTGGTCCAAATAATGTCTTTAAAAATTGCCGTGATCTTCATTTGTAAGTCATTCAAAACATTACATTTTAAAACAAAATTCATACTGTACTAACTGTGTTTTCTAATTTTAGGAAAGTAATTCCAGATGCATCCACTCCTTCTGAAATGCAAGTAAAACCTAAAACGGGTAAAAGTTTTCAATCAACCGATAGTCAAACTGATACTTCTAAATTTCCCTATGAACCAATGGACAAACTACAATTAAGAAACTCTATACCAAATATTTACTATTCATTAGTTTAAAATATGAAGCTATAAGTATTCAAAATTCAAAATATGTTTGTAATAAATGAAATGATATGATTTAATAAAGTATTATGAGGAAAGAAATCTAAGTCGTTGATGGTTTTCATAACATAACTATTTTCAATTTCACATTGTATGACATAGACTTATTGTTTTGGGTTAGTTTATCAAATCTATGCCCTTATGATATCTGGAATTCTTATGATTTTCGTTTTATCAGTATAATTTTTAGTATACATGTTCTAAGAAATGTGTGGGTTTCCACGAAAAGATTATTCATTGTCCTTTTTATAATCTGTCCGCTTATAAATAAATACTTTGTTTAGTAAGTTTGGTATAATCAATTTTCACTGTGGTGTGGCTGTGAGTAATTTCGATAGAATGAAATGGATGGAATGAAAGTTTCTTAGACATAACATCATCAACCTAATTTAGAATTCTTGACTGACATTGTTTATCTTTGGCATATAAAATAACTGCGACTCAACAATTGTAAAAGGAATTTATTAACACAATTCTAGGAGTAATTAAAATTTGATTGCCAAAGCACAATTTATATTTTTAATATTATACAACAAAGTGTGTATGTTTGCATTGTAAAACCTTGACTGAATTAAATTAATATGAAAAATTTGCTGCCTCGGGTGTGTGCAGTGCAGAGCAAAATAAAGGAAAACATTTAAATTATTGACATAAGGAAAACTTTAGTTTTTGTCCAGTGCAAACTGCGTATGATGATAACAAACCTATTAGCCTAGATTAAATGATTCTAATTCAACTTAATTCTATTCAATTTAGTCAAATAAAACATTTTGATAAAATGTGTGTGCATTTAGTATATTTGAAGAATTATGAAACACTTGAACATGTAATCAAGTACCAAATAAGGGTACAGTTTGGAAGAAAAATCTCCATTTAAAAGGAACAGATTAGAAAGTTCATTATCACTAGACATTGACCCTCTTACCTGAGAGTTCATTCAATGGATTTTTTCCTAGGATTGCCTAGGTCAACCCCAGTCTCCTTAATTAAATTTCATTCAGTCGGAGGAATCAACTTGACTGCTTAACAGCAGCTCTTCCTTCTAGTATTTCTAATTCCAATCCAACAGAAGTTTAGGCAATCTTCCAAACTACATTAAGTCTTTAAGTTTAAAAGTATTAGAAGTAACTAATAGGTTTAGCGTTTGGTTAGCATTCTTATAAACTATTGTTCTAAAAACTTGACTAATTTTCTTTTACATTTAAATGGAGGAACCCTTAAGGTCTAGAAGTTTACAATGGAATAAATTATTAGTAATTGTAGGGTCAATTATTTTATTGTTATTATGTCAAAGTTCTCATAGTGCAGAAAACGATTGTGATAAATGTTCTCAAATTTGTACAACTAGTTCAAGTAGTTCAGAAGCAATTTGTTCATGTGTTGATGGATTTGAGTTGTCACCGAATAATATATCATGTATACCAAAGGGTAAGAATTTGCATTTCTTGAAAATAATTGAATGAATTGTCTGTTACAACTTTTACTTTTAACGCTTAATTTAAATAGGTCCTGGTGTGAAAATTGTTTATGCAGCCAAAGATTCAATACACGTTTTTAATCCAAATACCACCAAAGATGTAACCATAATGGAAGGTTCTGGGCAAAATATTGGCGTTGCAGTGGATGTACGAAATGGATATGTGATGTGGACTGATGTTACGGAAGGAAAAGAAGCTGTCCATAGGATCAAAATTAATGGGGATGGTGTAATGGAAACCGTAATTGATACAGGTATATTGGAATAAATCTTTGGAGCAGTTGACATCATATTCAAAATCTATAACTTCGTGCATTGTTGAACTTTATTGTATTTCAGGATTACTTCTCCCGGAAGGAATTGCATACGACTGGATAACTGGCAATATTTATATCACGGATTCAAATCGAAGTCATATAATTGCATGTAGCAATGATGGGACAGTTTGTTCAGTAATCATACAGGAACTTACAGATAAGCCAAGAGAAGTTGTTTTGCATCCAATTTTAGGGTAAGCTCAATGATTTAATTTGTTTTGCAATAGAGTAAAATACTGAAAAAATTTTCTGGAATTTGTATAGTATTATGTTCTGGACAAACTGGGGAGATCGAGCATCAATTATTCGTGCAGGAATGGATGGATCTTCACCATTGCCCATTGTTACTTCTGATATTAAATGGCCTAATTCCTTAGCCATAGATTTGGGAAACTCCCGTCTTTATTGGATTGATGCTTTCTGGGATAAAATTGAGACTTCAACCCTTACAGGAACTGACCGGAAATTAGTTAATAAAGATAACATTCATCATCCATTTAGTTTAAAAGTTTTTGGCGACAACTTATATTGGAGTGATTGGCATTTGGGTACAGTTGAAGTAAGTACAAAAGTCCTTGACTCCAAACTAATAATTTCCGAGCATAGGACAATAGTGAATCAAATTAAATTATAATTTCTTTGCTTAGACTTGCAACAAACTATCATGTAAAAATGAGATAAGATCACTGATAAACTCAACTATCAATGGACATCCAAATGGTATAACTGTCTTCCATCCGGCTGCTCAACCAGAAACTCGACCTAATCAGTGCAATAATGCAAGATGCTCACATCTTTGTGTATTATCCCTTGCCACAAGTTATACTTGTGTATGTCCAGCCGGATTAACTTTAGATGATTCAAAAAGAAAATGCATTGGTATGAGAAAATTGGTACCTACTTTGTCACACTTTCAATTTAATGAATATTAATTCCAAATTTTATTTTAAAGATGACAGCTCAAAACCAAAAGTTTTAATCGGATATGAAAATAGCTTGAAAGTCTTAAGGTTCAATACCATTGGGAGAAATGTAATTGATGAAACAAAGCTCGGATCCCTGAAATCTATTGGAGCAGTAATTTATAACCCTATTAATAATACTGCATTTGTTAGCGATCTCTTTTGGAAAACTATATTTGAATACAACTTTAAGAACCGTCAGCTTACGTCCATTACAAATAGACATCTCGATTCTGTTAAAGCTCTTGCATTAGGTAAAACGTTAAAATTAGATTGAAAAAAATCACTTAAACTATATAACGCATTTCCTTTGCCTTATAGATGTTATTGGTGAAAATTTATATTGGGCTGATTCAGCAAGACGTAGGATTGAAGTAATGTCCCTTCGAACTGGAGCCAGAGCACTTTTAGCCATGGAAGCGGAGCATCCACAAGATATCATTGTTGTTCCAGAGCACAGGTACTGTCTTTATCAAATTAAATGAAATCTTTACATTCTGACATTATGAGCATACTTATAGATTATTGTTTGTCACACTAACCGGACGGCGTGGAGGACGAATTCTGAAAATGAACATGAACGGATACAATAGAAGAACACTTGTTCGGACCACACGAGGAGAACCAGTTTCGCTCACCTACAATGCTGAATTGCAAAAAGTTTTTTGGTAAATTTTAAAGCTCAACGGTATTTAAGATTAAACGCTTTATTCACTTGATTTCTATTCCAGGTGTGATGTTGAGCGTGATACAATTGAGCATATCTCAATCAGTGGAAAAGCTCAATCGATTGCAATGAGATATTCTGGAAAACCTTATAGCATTACTAGTTTTAACAACAGAATATTTTGGACAGACCGACACACTCAACTCCTGCATACAATGCCTGTATTTGGAATCGATGTGAATGAAGTTCCCGTATTTATTGGACATTCAGAGGATCGTTACAAGACGTCTTTGGAAACTTACATCCTAGGAAATTTCTTAGCCAAAGTTACAATGATGGAAACTGATCTAACACGATATGAAAATCTAACCCAACATCATGAATGCTCTCCTTCACATAGACCTTCTAAATGTTCACATATTTGCTTGTTGTCAAATGAAGTTGATGCTGGAACTTGCGTTTGTCCAGAAGGAATGGTACTCAATACAGATGGTTCAACTTGTTTTTGGTCTGCTACTTGTGATACTACTCAATTCCAATGCCATGATAAAAGATGTATTGATGGAGAATGGAAATGTGATGGATTTAATGATTGTGAGGGTGGCGAAGATGAGGCAAACTGTACAAGTACAACTAACTGTAGATCCAATGATTTTATTTGTGCAACAAGCAAAACTTGTGTTCCTGGAAAATGGAAATGTGATGGAGAAAAGGATTGTGAAGGTAAAGATTTATTACAAGAAATAGTCCAATCGGTCAATTTTTACAACAAATCTTTTGTTTCAGATGGATCTGATGAACTTGGATGTGAAAAAGCAACCTGCAATCTTTGTAAGTTGCTTAATCATTTCTTTAAATGAAAGTCTCTAATTACAAAAACCTATTGTTCTCTTTAGCCTCTGAATTTCAATGCGATAATGGACATTGTATACCTGCCACTTGGAAATGCGACCACCAAGTGGATTGCAAAGATAGCTCAGATGAAAAAAATTGCTCTCATAGCTGTATGCCTGGATCATTTAAATGTGCAACTCAAAACCAATGCATTCCAAGCGATTGGGTGTGCGGTAAGGATTTATATACTGAAATATTTGTCGTAAGTTGGTTTAATGTCATAACTGTTGATTTTAGACGGTGATGCTGATTGCGCTGATGAAAGTGATGAGCACGAACATTGCGGTAGGATTACAATTGATTCTTCTCTAGAAACATGTACTCAATTTTCTTTGTATGCTTTTAGACAAATCATGCACTCGAGATTCCTTCCGGTGCCTCAGTCACCATTGTATACCTGGATATTTGGCTTGTAACGGAGTTCCAGATTGTGAAGATAAAAGTGATGAATTCGATTGCAAGAATTTCAACGCTACCACAACACCAAATCCAATTTTTGTCACAGATGAACCAGACGTTTTAGCTCCAAATACCACAGACTTCTTCAATAGTAATCCGGATAGAGAAAGTTGTCCTTGGGAACATTTTGCTTGCTTCAGTGGAGAATGTATTCCATTTTCATTACTTTGTGATGGAGTGAATAATTGCAATGATGGATCTGATGAAGGACCTGGTATGTTAGAAACGAGAATTGATTCATTGGGTGTCTAATTTTATTTTAACTAATCATTGCGTTCTAGGATGTTTAACTGCTTGTAAAAGAGGTGATGAATGTCCACATCGATGTTACAAGACCCCACTAGGATCTAAATGCTCCTGCCATCCAGGTTTCGAAGCAGAATTTAATGGCAAAACATGTGTTGATATTGATGAGTGCTCCACGATCCGACCGTGTCAACAAATTTGCATCAATACGAAAGGCTCCTTCAAATGTGCTTGTCAAGAAAATTATGCTCTAAGATCTGGTATGATAGCTGCAACAAATACGTCAAGCGCAAGGAATTTACATAATGGTTACTTTAATTCTTGTCTGTTTCAGATGGAAAACGTTGTAAAATCCGAAGCAAATATGCTAAACTCCATCCAAATTCTGGAAATAATACAAGCAGTGAAAGTTCAGAAGAAGTTACTGAAAGAAATAATGTAGGCCCAGATAAGGAAGCCATTGGATCAAATGATAATGGTTCATCAGCAGGACAAACTGCAGGAATTGTAATAGGCGTTATTCTTGTTCTTCTAATTATTGTCACCATCATTGGTTTCATTTTACATAAGAAACGTATCCACCCCAAAGTTTTCTTTGAAAGATATGGACAAAACATGTTGTAAGTCTAAATTTTAAACTTTAAAGTCAATCTTTGAGTACCTATAATATATGTCTGTTTAATTTTTTTTCAGAGTTAAGTTTAAACGTCGAACTAATCAAGTCCGTCGCCAACCCCTTGGTCATGAAACTAATTATAGTGATATGCATGATGGTCGTTCAACATATTCAAATGGGATCTATTCAAATCCAGTTTATGATGATGTAGACTGCTCAACGGATCCAAATAAAGCTGGAGACCTTGGAATATCTAATAATCCTAAAGGAAAGGTTCAACATCAAAATCAAATGTCTTCTACTGGAATTATGGATGTGCTTAATACGGATCCAAATAATCTTTATGAAGACTTGGATGATCACTATATTAGCTATAGTCAACATGATAAATTAATAGATAAAGAATTTGTATGAAAGAAATAGAATATAACGAAATAAGTCATTTCTTGTTAATTTGGCTAAAAATTGAATCAGTCTAAACTAACAAACTAATTGTTATTATTATTATATTTTGTTTGTTTTCATGCATTAGTCTTATTATTATTATTAGTCTTCTACTTTCTATTCTAGTCTAAAAACAAATAGTTTAAAAGAAAATCTATCTATTTTTGCTTTATAATATGTGAAAGAAATTGAAAATGATTGCCTAAACTTAATTGTGTTGGATTGGAAAAGGAGAAACTAACAAATTAATAACTAATAATAAATGTTTTGTTGAGATTTCTATCTATTTTATTTGACATTTTGTTTGTGGAGGCAAATTATCAATGATCAATTGTTTTACTCATTTACATTTATTCTTATCAATATTTTCATACAAATCATCCATTTTAGCATAAATATTAAGAAGTTTTGCATACAAATTAACGAGTTTTTTTTTAACGATTGTCAAAATCTGTGTTAAAATTACGAAAATTATCTTAAAAATTGCCAAAGTTTGCACCGATTTTGTCAAAATTTCATGATTTTTTGGGTTTTGAAATTGAAAGCTTCATAAGAGTGACAAAGATATATTTTCTGAGCGTCGCTTTTCGCCTATAAATACTCGTACTGCTCGTGCGACTCAACACAGACAAAACCTCGTGTTCCAAATTCCATGAAACTTAAATCTAGACTAGGACTAGCATAGGCAAAAAACAATAATAAACTGAGTGAAACAGATGATTTAATTCTAGGATTTACCTAAAGCCAAAGGTCACCCTTGCCCTGCCCAACCATGGCCCCGGTCCTTGGTCTATTAACTAAAAAGGCCCCAGCCCTTACGTCTACTTTGTCCAAGAGCCTAAGTGCCCTTGGCATTGGACATTGTCATCATATTAACAGGTACGCTGAATTTCATACTCATGAATATGATTGAATACAAATTGTTTACTGTTGTTAATTGATAATTGTTCATTACTCCAGTAATCAAAATCATCAATCTATCCGAAATTATGGTGCCCGTTGGATGCCAGATGCAGAATGGTTCAAACAATTTGATGGTCCGGTGCTATACACGGAAGGACATAAATATTGGGGACTAACCCTTGAAGACCTTGCAGCCGAACCTGTTCCAGTAGAACGTAGAGTTAAGAATATGATTCTTAACTTTGGTCCACAACATCCAGCTGCCCATGGTGTACTTCGATTAGTTTTAGAATTAGAAGGTGAAACTGTAGTAAGGGCTGATCCACATATTGGGCTCCTACATCGTGGAACTGAGAAGTTAATTGAATATAAGACATATACCCAAGCCCTGCCATATTTTGATCGGTTGGATTATGTTAGTATGATGTGTAATGAGCAGTGTTATTCACTAGCAGTGGAAAAATTGTTGGGGATTGATATACCACCTAGAGCAAAGTGTATTCGAGGTAATCGTCAAGTTATTTGCGTCTAAATTGCATTGAAACAATATTCACGATTCTTGTATATTTGTAGTTCTATTCGGCGAAATTACCAGACTTCTCAATCACTTAATGGCCATTGGAACTCATGCCCTGGATATCGGAGCCTTAACCCCATTTTTCTGGTTGTTTGAAGAGCGTGAAAAAATGATGGAGTTTTATGAAAGAGTTTCTGGTGCTCGAATGCATGCTGCCTATGTTAGACCTGGTGGAGTTGCTTTGGTAAGACAATATTGTGAAACGAAAACCGCTGTTGATTATCTTCAATTAAGCCCTTATTCATTGTGTTTATCTAGGATATACCCCTCGGTTTAATGGATGATATTCATCATTTTTGCTCACATTTTGCTGAAAGATTAGATGAAGTCGAAGATTTATTAACGGAAAACAGGATATGGAAGCAGAGAACGATTGATATAGGAATTGTCACAGCCGAGGAAGCACTCAATTATGGTTTTAGGTGAGCATTTAACATTTGCATTGGATGTTATGCATGGGACATTACGACACTGATTTTGTATTGCATTTCTTTACTCCAGCGGTGTAATGTTACGAGGTTCAGGTATTAAATGGGATTTAAGGAAAACACAACCGTATGATGGATATGAAAATTATGAATTTGATATACCGATTGGAACCAAAGGTGATTGTTATGACAGGTAACCACATTTTTCGATTTCCTTTAGTTTCTAACCATCGTAATTTAAATGTTTTTGTTCATTCTTCTTTAACAGATACTTATGCAGAATGGAGGAAATGCGTCAGTCCTTAAGAATCATTGAACAATGTCTCAATAAAATGCCACCCGGTGCAGTTAAAACTGATGATATGAAAATTACACCGCCGAGTCGGGCAGAAATGAAAGTATGTTTAAAATTCCACTCATCAAGTTTTAGTATAATTACTCATGCTCATGTTTTTCGATATCCGTTCATTAGACGTCTATGGAAGCAATAATTCATCATTTCAAATTATTCACACAAGGATATACTGTACCAGCCGGAGCAACCTACACTGCCATTGAAGCTCCCAAAGGTAAGTCTAAGTTAATCGATTTAGTGTGCTGTGCTTTGAATTAAACTTGTCTTGTTTGTTCTCAGTTCGTGTTCTTTCACTTGACACGGATATTAGTAGTATTTGACTAATCGACCACAAATTTAGTTAGTTTGACTGAGCGACATTAGGCGAAAGCATATAGCAAAGCATATTTTATCCATTTTGTTGACTCGATATGTCTGCTAATCCAATAATGTTATAATAATAATTCCATCTCTTTGCCGTTATTTCAGGTGAATTCGGAGTTTATCTAGTCTCTGACGGTAGTTCGAAACCTTATAGATGTAAAATCAAAGCACCCGGTTTTGCACATTTGGCTGCCCTTGAGAAGTTGGGTAAAAATTATATGTTAGCTGATATTGTAGCCATTATAGGAACACTTGACATTGTGTTTGGTGAGGTGGATCGGTAATTTCGCATATAACTTTATGTAAGACATGTCAAGTACAGAGACAGAGCTATTGCTATTATTACTATTATGATTATGTAACCTAATCTTTAGAAAATAGAAGAAAGAACTTTTAGTAGATGCTCATCATGCTGTTCCATTGCATTGAGATAAAGTTTATTTTTAGGTTCTTATTATATCATGTACATTTACTTGTTTGTTTAGAAGGTAGATCACATCAGACCTAATTTACAATTACAATTTCAATTCACATAGTAAAACTTTTAGTAGTCTTCTTCGTTGTTATACAATATCCAGAAAACAAGTTAAGCTACTTAAATGCAGTTAGTTTAGTTAGTTATGAAAAATTCCAAAACTAACATGTTTAGAAGAGCAAACAAACGAAACGGAGTCAGTTCCATAATGTACGTAACGTACGTGTACATGTGCTCAATAAAAAAAAGCAAAAGTAGTTCAATGAAATCCAATGAACTCAAGTATAATATGACTATAAACTATTCCTGTTGCGTTCTATTAGAATTAGAATCTTTGAACTGCAAGGCAATAATGCATAAATAATATATTTTTATTTGAGATGATACAAATGAGTATTATGAACTACAGAAACTGAATATTCTGTTGGAAAACAATGAAGTTATTGTGAATGTTATGCTGGTTTGGTTGATGATGATGAAACTTCCTGTTCCAGAGAATTGATAATGCATAACAGGAAGAAAATAAAATAACTAAATACATAACCATAGAAAAACCCTAATGTATTTTTCTTTGTATTTTTATTTTATTCCCATAAATAAATGGCTAGTGCTAGAAGTGCTACTGGTAATAGGAGAATGCCACAAGGGAATATTGTAGAATAAGAACTATTTGCAAAAAAGGCAAGCGTTTATTTCTCATATTTTCCAGATTCGAGATTGCAGATTGTGTTTTTGTATATTTTCCTATTCTCAGTCTCAATGCAATTTTTCTTGTAGCGAAATTAGATTATTCGCATTCACTCAAGCCCGTAGACCCGTATAAAATCAAAATGCAGTAGAGTAGCGAAAAATATACATTGCAGAAAAAACTATAAAGAAAGTTAATGAAACATACTTACATAGAAAATGATTGTTCTGCACTTTTGCTAATGCTCTGAGTCTGAACACCTGAAGGAAGATGATGAGCTGCCATTTATATGCTGCCGAGCATGTTCAAATCACTTAAAATATTTTTCTCTTTCTGATGGCTACCTGAATTAATGGAATCGGAATCCAGATAAATAGATCCCAGAAGCATTGTACATATACTAGCTAAAAGTTTTTTTTTTTTTTCGTTTTCATTATTGCATGTATTGGAGCTGTTAAATAAATTGTTTTCAAACTTCTTTTCTCCAAAGTTTTTATTATAACTATGTATGTATGTATGTATGTATGTATGCATTATCGGCACGCCTGGAAGATTTAGTATCTTTAATTTGCTCATGAATAAAATATTTCTTCAGGTTGTTGCATTGGATTAGAATTAGAGCTACAATTACATACGAACGCTAGGTAGAGTTTAGATTTAAAAAAGCATTTGATTTTGCATTGTGTTTTTGTATTGTTAGTTGAATTTTAATACGTTAATATATCCGTTTTATAGTTTCTTTATGTTTTGGCATGGCTTTGGCTTGGTTTCCCTGATTGAGGTGTAAAAGAATGTGTAATGTATATGTAATGTACGACTACAGGAAATCCTATTCCAATTCTTCATTTTTGCCTTATCGAAGTTTTGAATAACTTTATGAAACAACAATACAATTCAAACTTACACCTTTGCGTTTGTATTTTACCTATGTACATCTGTAAATTGTTGTAAATTGTATTGTAATGCATTTCTCCCTAGAATTTAGGAAGATGTACTTTTTCCCCTATTCTATTTCTATATGTGAAAAATGTGTAAATGTTAACGTAGCGTAGCGTTAATGTCGTCGTTGGCAATGGAATCGGAATGGCCTAATAGCAATAACAGGGCAATATCAATGGTACAAAGTTTTAAGAAACCGTTGTCGACTGTCGTTTATGATTCATGAATCATGATCATCTTCGACTTCATCTGTTTCTACTCTTTCTGGTATTATTAAATTCTTTCTGGCTATGCACCAATTGTATGTATGTTTACGTACGGCAAAATGTAAATGATCAAAAAACACGATTACATTAGGTAAGTTTTGCTAAAACTAATTAATACTGTTGTGGTAGCAGTAGCAGATACAACAATGAAGTATAAAATTTGAATATTTGGCATTTTCAAGAAGCTAAATTTAACTGCCCGTATCCGGCCAGGTCAGCGTTCTTTGATTCTGTGTCGTTTGGATTTGACAAGGTTCAGTTCCTTGTGCTTCTGCTTGTTACACTTCGTAAATCCGTAGTTTCAGTTCAGCTTGCTTGACTAGTAAATCCTTAATCTGTCATTACAATTATTAGCAATTTAGCATTCACGTGGGTTTTTATTTTTCTGCTCCTTGTAATCATGAATAATCCAGTCAGAAGAACCTGAGAACTTCAAACTCATTTATACTATGATGTCTGTCATTTTCCGATGATTTTCAATCCAATTGAAGAATTCAAGCAAACAGAATGGATAGGTTTACCACAGTTTAGAAAGAAACAATCATAAATCCCTACCAAAATGATAAAAATAAAGCCTTGCTTAATGTTTATCTTTATACATCTTATTCTCATCTTTAAGTCAATCGTCAAAGTCCAAGTTTCATAATAATATTTTTTTGTTTTGCAATACATAAATAAATACTTAATACAAGAAATTCAATTCAACTGCGACAACGACAACGAGCTAGCGGACGCTACACTACAGTTGACAGTCAAATTCATTCAGAAGATGTTTCGTCTTAGTCTTATGCAATTTACATTTTATCTTCATCTTCATAATCATATCAAATCATATCATATTTAAAACATTTCTCAAGTCAGTTTAGTTCCTTATCCTTACAAATACAAACAAACTACAGAAAACTACCAAATGTAGTATAATGCATAATTGAAAGCAATGTGAATGTCTCGCAGTACCAAGTATTTTGTATTTGTGTAATGTTAATGTATCAAACAAGATGTGTTTTTTCTTCAGAATATAAGACTTAGCATTTTCTTAATCTTAACTCTTAAGTCTTAACTTTTGTAAAGTAAGCCCCAACGAGTGCCATAGCCAAAGCCATTGCCATCAGCCATGCCAAGACAAGACAGGACAGTAGTGGTCTGGGTATATCTACGAATTCTACGAAGATACAAACAATTACAATTCTCTGGCATGAGAGTCAGAGTATGACTGATATTTTTTATATGTATATTATATAGTCGTTGGTCTTCTTTGGTATGTTTGGTTGGTTCCATCCAATTCAAGTTGTTTTCTTCGGTTAGTTTTTCATTTCATTTCATTTTGGTTCTATTGTTCTCTAGTAACAGTAACAGTCAACCAACAGTAAGTCCAAGTCCACCAAATAGCACCAAAAGGATCAGATCAAATTCACAGATCATCATCGTCAAACAAAAAACGAGCACGAAGAAACCGTACAAAATATACCATTGAAAAACCAAACCAAAGGAACGATACAAAGAAGATCTTATATACAGTGCAAACTGCCTAATGTAAATTCTCTAAGCTCTCATTTCACATTTCTTTTCAGTCAAGCAAAAATAACTGAACCTAACATAACATCTACATGAACTCTTAAAAAGTCCTACATTTACAAATTTACATCATTACATCCTACATAGATTTTTTCCAACAGTTCAATTCAATTTCTTGATTGGTACCACGTAAAATTGATGATTTATTCGCAATTTACAATTTTGAATTTATAAAAAAATTGTATTTGTAACGTTTAATGAAGTGTTTAAAAAGTGTTTTAAAGCAAGCAAACTGTATAAAGTTAAGTAAAGTTGCAGAGTGCAGTTATCTTATTTATAGCGTGTAAAAAAATTGTGGTTAGTTACTTAGGTATAGTTTTGTCTTTTCAATTGAAATTCTATTCTATTGTGGTTTTTAAAATTTTGATATGCTTTTGATTTATGATTTACGTTTTGTTTTGGCATTAGTTTCACAGTCACAGTGCTAAATCAAAGTTAAAGTAAAAGTTCTAATAGCTAAAGCTAAAACTATCGAATTGATACAAATACATGCATACATAAATAGGCCACAAACAAATGCAAATTACAAGCTCAAAAATCCATTGATTTTTGATTTTAACTTAGCGTTAGCTGAATTATAATCATCAGATTGAGATTGAATCGCTGCAAAAAAATTGTTAGTGTTAATACTGTTAATTAGCAAAGTAACTCCACATCGCAATTCAATTCAAGTGCAAATAGCTAATTTCTAGTCTAACTGCCCTGCCTAGGCTAGGCCTACTGTTAATGTTTAGTTTAGTGGTTTGTTTTCTAGTAATCAGAATCAGCTAATTTAAAATCTAATTGTAGTATGTACTAATGATTTTTTGTGATTTTTGTTTGTACAGAACATGGACAGAGCACAGACCACAGACATGAAGTAGAGGACATAGGACGATTACAATTCCAATTACTTTGATTTTTTTTTACGTCACAGTCACACTGTATAAAGTCTAGTTTTAGTTTTACTTTGCTCATCTTCATCTTCAATTTCTTCATAATAACAATATTATTTTTTTGTTACCAAAATCATTTCTCACTAAACTGCTCATCGTCATCCCTCAGTTCCTTTTGTATGTTTTTGTATCTAAATCTAACAAAGCTAAACTAACAAACTAATGTTAATCCCAAACCACTTGGGTTTATATTTTATAGTTTGTTAAATATCTAACAGTAGTAGTAAGTAGTAACTAAGGATTTTCTATCCATTTTTTTCAGTTTCTGCAGTTTTAGCAGTTTAATGTGAGATGGTGAGACGTAAAAAAAGCTAACTTGATAAGTTTTGTACTTATATAGTTAGCTCTTCTATCATCTATTGCTTGCATTGCATTCATATCCTTTTTAGTAAGTAAATATTAGTCATTATTACGTCCGTCTTTAGTCACTGAACTGAAGTCGAACTGAGCTGACAGACACCTTATCAGTTAGTTTGTTAGTTACTTATCAATAATATCATCACAAAGTAAGTAAGGATGTATGTTGTGTCCGTCCTAAAAATGAAAATTTTTACTAAAAGGAGTTTTAGTTTAGTTCGCTAGGTTGTAGATGTAGGTACTAATTAAGTTTGTTAGTTTGTGAAGCACTTGGTAAAAACGTGATTCTTTTCTTGTATTTGCTGGAAATTAGCTGTTGTAGCTGGAGATTTAAGTTTAGGTATATGTGTGTAACACTTGCTAATTAGCAATTTACAACTACAACCAGCAAGAGACCAATGACAATATTGAGCTCAAATATCTATGAACTTTTACTCTAACTTGACTTGACTTTGAACCTGCGGCTGTGGTGTAGTATTTTTAGTTTATTTTGTTATTTGATACCATTTTGCGATTGCGATTACAATTACAAACATCAAAGTATTGAATTACTCTTAATTCATTCATTCATTCATTTAATTTATATATTTGTTTGTCCTTGAATTTCAGTGATTTGAACTTCAAATTCAGACCCTTTACATTGGAATCGGATTTTTGGTGGTGATATTTCAAGAAAACTTTAACTCGTAAACTATCAAAGTGTCAGTTACAAGTATTAATTGTTGTATTGAAATGAAAAAAATTAGTAAAATGAAATCATCAAAGTTTGGTGGTAGTAGTACATTACCAACTTCATCAGGCTCTGGGACGACTGTTGGGATAAATGGAAAAATCAAACACGGGCTAGGAAGTAGCTCATCATCCTTAACAAATGGAAATAATAATCAAGATGATACAAATTTAAAACTCCTAAGGGACTTATGTCATTTAATTGAGCAAAATCGATATTGTTTTGATTGTGGACAACGTGGACCTACTTATGTCAATGTTACAATTGGATCCTTTATTTGTATGACTTGTTCTGGACTGTTGTAAGTGTCAATTATCATTTAGTTCAAGTGAATACGATTGCAAAATTGAAATTCTTAAGCATTTATTATCCAGGAAGGTTTAAGATTTAACATTTACGATTTTTGTAATTTGTATGACTAAATCATTTAAAGTTATGATTCATCTTCATCGTCATTAAAACTTAAAATTCATAGCATGCATGCACATTTTTTTTAGAGAGATTAAGAAATAATGCATAGCTAAGCATTGGCATAAGCAATTTAAATTCTTCAAACGCGTGCCGTGGAACTTGAGAACTCGACATACATACATACAAGTTTTTGCAATAACGCATATTTCCTGTTCTTTAAATTGTAAATTGTTTTACTATTTTACTCACAAATCATCAAAGATTAACATTTAACAAAGTACAACGAAATATCAGGGTCAACTTGGATATAAGGATTTTAATTCAATTTAATTTTCAATAATGCGTGGCTGGCGTATACGAATAAACGACAAAAATTATCCAGTAGTTGACAAATAATAGTAATTTTATGCGGTTATTCCTCAGTTCCTGGATAATTTCGCTTCTTTACTTCTGTAGAAATTGTTGTTTTGATATTGATTCGTATCAATTTAATTTATTAAGAAAGATTCTTTTCATCGATTTAATGTAACTTTTTTGCTTAGATTGAACTGATATTAAGTTTCCTAATGTTTGTTTGGCTAGAGGATTTACCGATTTACGCGAATTTCCTGTTTTTGTATAAAAACATTTATCTGGAAGGTTGTATGCGTTGCATTTAGCTTAGTTTTATAGTTACTGATGTAAATGTTATCTTATTTATTCAACGAAAGAAAACCTAAAACCAAAGTCAAAAGTGTAGAGATCGAAGACAGGACAGTTTGACAGAGAGTGAACTTTTGTACAGTTCATTTTTTGGCATGTGGGTGGGTTGCCATTTTATGTTTTTTTTCTCTTGATTTGTTATTTTTACTTTTTGTAGATAGTAGATCAGAATGATCAGATTCATTCAACCTTCTGTTTTTTAATCATACCTAGAAATTGCAAGGCTTCTTTTTCCTCGGGTGCATGTAAACTACAAAGTAAAACCTAAACGAAGTTGTAGACTTTGGATGAAACTTTACGAGACACATTCTGACCCTTTACATTGGAATCGGATTTTTGGTGGTGATATTTCAAGAAAACTTTAAATTATTTGCATTTGCTAACTTTAAATTATGGTCATGATTTGTTTTAATAGAACTTTTCCTTTATTCCTTTGTCCTTTCTTTCTCCATTCTGGAATTCTGGAATTTAGATCCATAGACAACCATCGAGGTCACGAAAGAATGATAGCTTCGCATGGCACAAAGAAAATAAAATTTGTATTGACTAATTATACTTTCGGTTTCACGAGATGGTACAATTGATTATTTGTTTTATCCATGTTGTACTTGTAATACAAACCTCAACTGTGCTGTAAGCGAAGCCATTGGGTTTCTTTTTCTTCGGTCTATTTAAAATTGCATTAGTTCCCTACTGTTCCAAATAGGATTTGTCTTGATGGAGTACAAATGCTTGTGTCCAGTCTTGGCTGTTCACTGTTGGATTTTTTGATTGATTTGCCCTATTCCTATTGATTAAATGGTCAAATAACAAATATAGAACATGAAATGCATCAAATATGGAATATGGCCCCACTCGTAGTACATAAATTTATTTTTTAGAGAAGGAATTTTGTCCTGGAATTCAAAGATGATTTCTTTTAGATTTCAAAAAGCAACTAGTAAAACCTGCTTTCAGTTTGTTTGTACAAATTAAATCTACCTTGACGTTAATTTGAAAATTTCCTCATGTTTGAATAATATTTTGAACAAATATTATTTACACACCTAAAATTTTGAATAACATTTGATTTTGTTATTGATATTTTACGGTATTTTTGTATTTGTTTGTTTTCAGACGTGGTCTTACTCCTCCACACCGTGTTAAATCAATATCCATGGCTAGTTTTACGTCAGATGAAATGGAATTACTCAAAACTCATGGAAATGAGGTAAAATTAATTACGTTTTTGATCTATATTAAATTAATCCAGTAAAAGCTCCTTTTGATTTGTTGGAAAATATCTCTGTTTTTGTTAGTCAAGAAAGCCCAACTCAAGCTTAGCTCACTTTTATATGTTTCGTATGATTTGTTTTTATTTCCAGAAATTATTACGTATGTAAGGTATTTTTATTTATTTACTAGTAAAAACTAGGCTAATCTCTTTGCTGTCTTATGTTAGAGGTGACTTTTAAATTTAGAGATTTACTATAAAGCTTTTTGAAACATTTTAAAATGTCATGTCATGTTACATTTTATATTTTTCTGTATTTTTATACTTCTTTTTAGTTTATTTGACGCAGTAGGAATTTCTGTCGCCAATTTAATACTAAAAGGTTATCAGCGGACATTTCCTTTAAGTCTGGATGTGACGTATTGATCACATCAAAAGTTTCAAGTATTTTATTAGTACTTACTTATATCATTTGTCGTGTCAATCAGGATTCAGGACATAGTAATTTTAGTTGGAATTTTACTATGTTCTATTTTTTGTATGGTAGATAGGATAAAGTGCAATTTAGTTTAGAGATGACAACGACAGGTCATCATACTTTGGAATTGAAATTTACATGGAATTAACCATTAATTTCCTTCTTATTCTTTGATGAAAATGATTAAATTGAAGTTGAAGCAGACTTGTAGGTGTAAATTGTCTTCTTTCCTTTTAAGAATTAACGTATATTTAATCAATTCATTAGTTTCTGCATAAAGGATTAATTTATATTGTATGCTGCTTTGCCCTGTGACTTGGAATTAAACTGTTCTAAGAATAGTCTATTCGCATGTTAATTTCTGGCTAAAATAAGCTTAGCTTAAATCTAATACATCGTTTCTTTATTTGTACTCTTTAGTATTGCCGTAAAGTCTGGCTATCAACCTACACAACAAAAGACTCGGATTTAGCCTCAAAAAATGATTCAGATCGTATGAATGCCTTAAAATCCCATTTATCAGCTAAATATGAACAAAAAAGATATTATGTTGATCCATCTCGACTATCTAAATCTGAATTAACTGAAATACAAAGCCGGAATCTTAAAGCAATTTCCGCTGCTCCACCTGGAACAACACTAACAAATGGACATGGACATAGTTTACAATTACATACAAATAATCATAACTCACAAAAATCTCCATCAATTACCTCAACTAAAAGTAATCCAAGTCCTATTTTAAATAATCTTAGAACTGATTTTAGTACATTACATGAAAAAGGAAAACCTGGAATAGGAATAGGACCAGGACGTCTTACTTCATCTGCAACATTACCTGAAATTAAACCTCTGAGTTCCCTTTTTGTAGATCCAAATTCAACTCATTCACTCAACGCTGATTTATCAACACTAAGCTTATCATCCAATTCATCTGTGTCATCTGGGCTTTTTACGAATCCTAATCTAAATAATAACATCAACAATTCCTCAGTGCCAATTAATTTTATTAATAATTTAACACCTACTCCAAACACAAACTCTCAGCCCAAAGTATTAAATTCCTCATCCCAACAACCACCACAACCATCATGGGAGGCTCAGTTAGGAACTCTGAATAATAATGGAGGAAATTTTAATGCAAATTTTGCAAACTTTGAAGATGGATTCAAAAGTTTTGAATCAAATACAAACGGATTTATTGTAAATAATCTCAACGGTTCTGGGAATCGGATAAGTGATACACCAACAACAGGACTAACGCCGAAAATGATTAATGGAGGATTTCAACCTACTCCTTCTTCTGGAGGCAGTAAACCACCGCTTGAGCCTTCAGCCAATGGCCTTATGAATTCCAATGCTGGAGATAAATATGCGGCATTAAAAGATCTAGACTCCATGTTTAAACAACACACAAGTAAGTTGAAACTTCGTTAATATTTCATTTGGTTTTATTTCCTGCTAATTAATAATTTATATGCTATTTTAGATGGTGATGGTGTATTTGGATCTCCACCACAAGCAAAAATGCCAAACTCCGTTTCAGTTCCAGCTAAACTCTCTTCATCAACCCAAGACTCATGGTTCCAAGCAACCAATTGCAACTCTCCACCAAATCATCAACAACAAAATCCATTCTCCCAACGTAAGGAACATTTTCAGTCAAAATGACAATTGACAGCTTAGTGTCAAATTAGAAACTTAATTACACTCAATTATTTGTTTGCTTTTACGTCGCGATGCATCGCGTCTTACTGATTTTCTTTCAAATTCATAGGTTTTAATGTGCTAATGTGACAACTGTAAGCTTACTTTATATGCCCTGACATGAACCTATACCTACCGCGCACCGTTATTAAAATCCCAAATTGAATTTTAATACAGTGAGAGATTAACTTTCTATACTATGCAAGATAAACAAGACAATAGAAACCGAGCGAGTCGTCTTTTGTGATCCCAAGAGATCCTTTTTACGAACTACAAACAAATTAGTTTTCTATCCTTGACTATCTCATTGCTCTTTTCATGTCCTTACGAATATGGACATTGACTTGCTTAATATTTGTCAAAAAACAATGCCTTATTGCAGCCATTCTCACATTTTCTTTTAATTTATTTATTTTTAGCTACGGCAAATGGATGGTCTTCTGGAGCAAACGGAACTATGAAGCCAAATGTACCAAATCCACATAATCCATTTTATGCAAATGGTATGAAATATAAATATGTATATGATAAAATTATTCTAAATCTGAAGTATTAATTTGGAATTTTTAATTAATTGACTAGGATTTGGATCTCCTTCTGTTGGAACTTTAGTAAATGGAAGTCATTCCCAACCTATATTCGCTGGAGGACCTTCACAAGTGGGAATATCAACTAGTCAAACAAATCCTAATTTTTCTACAACAACATTTAATGGAATGAACGGAAAATCTTTTAATCCATTTGCCTCTCAACTCAAATCTAACCCTAATAATCCATTTCTTTAAATTCTCAAACACACAACGAAATTGGTTGGTGATGGGTAGGGTTTGGGGTTTATACTTTAGTTTAAGGGTAATTGCTAAAATTGTGATTTCTCCACATCACCACATGACCGCACGCACGCATAATATTTTGAGGTTGGTGATTTATCCGAGGGTGTAAGAAAGAGCCTTAGAATTTTTGTAAAGTAATCATTGAAAATCTCGTCCTTTGTCATTTGTATATGTGTCATACGTTCTTAGAGAAAGAAAGGAGTAAATATATTTATTCTGAAGATCCGTGTAAAGATAAAAATGAATTGTTAATGTTGCCATATTTCATAATTGTAATTAGTTGAATACTGTAATGTAAACCATCCTTTAAAATTAACACTTTTGTGATATACACCATGAAACAACCTGTTTTGCTTACCTATTAAAATTATAGTTATAGTTATGATTATTACTTTGCATTTACTTAATTTAGAAATAGAAGAGAATTATTCTATTGTATTTGTAATTATTGTACACAGCATTCAATTTCTGAGTGCTGAAGCTGATTCTCTATAAGTTTTTCATTGTCTTGTCAAATGTTTTGTAATTGTAACATTAGCAAATGTTTACGATTTTAGAACTTAACCCTAAAGATTAGAAATTCTGAAACTTTCTACTTAAAATATTGATAGATGCTATCAAGAAATCATATTGTAAGAATTAGTAGTGTTTAGTTTAATAGTATAGAATGTGATGATGATTTCTTTATATAATTCAATAGAGAGACTCATCATATCTGCAGAATTCTAAATTTTGTAATGTCTCCATTAAAATTGATTGAATTTGGATTATTGGAATAAATGATTATTCGATCATATTATATTTCTCAAATTGATTTTATTACAATTACTGGACTTTGTCGTGAATTAAAATATTGTTGTTCAGATTTATCAATGTAAATTTTATTACTTTTAATCTGTTGTACCAGGATCTTGAAACAATTTTAAATATCTCAAGGTATAAAAAGTTCATATATAAGTTTAGGTATAAAAATTTCATATATAAGTTTAGGTATAAAAATTTCATATATAAGTTTAGGTATAAAAATTTCATATATAAGTTTACTATTCTTTCAGTCAATTTTGAATTTGATTTTTGTTTAATACGTACAAAGATTAATTTTTACGATGGACTGTTTGCTTTTGAATCAAGCGTCCGGATGGTGTAGTTCCATCTTGGCTCTCTGGTTCAATGATAGTTGTTATTGTGCTGGGCGAAGTTCCAACACTTTCAGCATTAATATGTTCATGGGGACCAAACGGTACTGTGTTTTTGGATGAACGATGAGAAGGTGAAGGTGTTTGGATTGGAGGTGGATGAGGATGACTCCAATTTATATCAATTTCAAGATTTTCAGGAGGATAAGGAACACAGCTAGTATGAGCAGGTGAGGGTCCATGGGACATTGCTTGGATTGGTGGTGGTGGATGAGGATGACTCGAATTTATTTCCGCATCAAGATTTTCAGGATGAGGATTAAGAACACTGCTGGTTGGAGCAGGTGAGGATCCAGCAATGAAGTAGGACATGGAAGCTTCGCTTGGTACTCCTCCACATTTTTTTCCAATAGTCAATACTGAATTCATAATTTCATTCAAAGCTTCGACACGCTGGGCCAAGACATGAGTTGCTGCGGATCTTACGGCAGCTGCACTGTTTCGACCATGCATTCTGGGGAAGGATGGAGGTGGAAAGTAAATACCTTCGTGAACACTAGCTTGTGATTGTGAAGCGCTAGGTAACCCAGTTTCTTCTATTGGAGCCAGAATTATGTTCACTTGATCGTCTATTTGGCTAACAGTGCAAGGACCATGTGGAGCATTTTGAACTTAAATAGAATAGAAAAATTACATTAAACGAAATACAACAATGCATCACATAAAACCTTAGATTTTACCTTGAAACTTTTCCAATACAGCCAAGTTGTTAGATATGTCCATTGCTCGTATAAGTGAGTCTCGTGTAAAATTAATTTCTTCAAGTAACAATTTTATATTTTGTTGTATCTTTTCTCCAACATTTTCTGGAATTTCATTGTTTTGAACAAGAAGAATTGTTTTGGAAACAATAGCATCTGCTTTTACAATTTCGGCCAAAGCAGCAGCATTTCCTTCCTCTTCAGTTTCAGTGGGTAAAGGTAAAAAAGGATTTGTTTGGCTTTGGCCCATTTGTGGATGAGGATACTTTAGAACTCCGACTATAGACGGTTGTGGTTCTAGTGCAAAGCCAAGCTGTCTAGCTCCAACTACACTTTGTTGTTGGGTAGGTAAATCGAAATACCTACTTGGTAAATTAGAGTTCATCAGAAAAGGGTTTGTTTGGCTTTGGCTCATTTGTGGATGAGGATATTTTAGAACTCCGGCTATAGATGGTTGTGGTTCTAGTGCAAATCCAAGTTGTCTAGCTCCAACTACACTTTGTTGTTGGGTAGGTACATCGAAATACCTACTTGGTAAATTAGAATTCATCCGAAATGGGTTAAGATCTTGGGTAGGAGCAAAAGATTTTCCTGAAAATGTTAAATTCACATCAGTTAAGGCTTAATGTATAGGTTTTGTTTTTCTTACGTGATGCACTTGGTTTGGTTTTGATTTTGCTAAAATTTTGTTCGGGAGCTCCTGATTCGATTGCACTTTTATGTGGGGTTGGCATTAGATCCAATTCATGTGGTTTGTGGCCAAGGTCAGACAATTTTTCAAATGTACCTGCTTCTGAATCAATATCCTTCAGACTTTCTTTAATTGGATTTGTATCAAATGCTTGTTCATAAGAAAACGGAACTTCTGGGAAAATTGCATCAATTGCACTTTCATTGTGTGTTAAATCTAATAAATCAAATGAACAATTGTTTTATCTGCAAATATATAATTATCCCTAATTTTTCATTTTAATAATGCAACTTACCACCAGCATCTAAAAAAGTCTTAGTAGAAATAACTGTACTATCAAGTATTTCAGTAAGTGCTGAGAGTCGATCCAACAAATGATCCATATTGTTTGTTGGGCCTTGTGTAAGTCCACCAATTCCTCGTCCCGTTTGTCCATGACGCTCTTGACCACTCTGATCTCCGCCAATGTTTTTTGACCGTTTATAAATTGTCTCAATTTCGGAACTTTTACGCTCAGTGTCAGTACAGGGAGATGCATTGTCAATACTTTGCTGTGAATGATGAACCCCAAGGAGTGATTTTTTCCGACCAGTTTTCGTTTTCGATTCTGACATCTTTGGAACTTTTGTAGATTTTGATTGCTCGACTATTGTCTGGGATTCATTACCTTCTAACATTTGTGGCTCTGACATCTTTAAACCTTTTCTAGATTCTGATTGACCCTCTGCAGATTGTAATTTATGTTCATCTATTTGTGGTGTACTTGAGATTGTTACTTGATTAGAGGCCTTTGATGCTTTGAGAATGTTTTTTTTTGACTTTTCACTAAATGGACGTAAATTTTCAGGCTCGTTTTTAGTAACAGTTTTTGGACGGTCTTCAGTTGAGGATAAATTTGGATTACTAGAATTTTTGCCAGGCTTTTTGTCGTCTGAGTTTGGCATTTTATTGGATTTACTTTTAGCTTTCAATTTTTCTTGAGTCTGTTAAAAATTAAAAAGAATTAAACTTGAACTTGCGAAATATCATCATGAGTTGAATTACCTGATCACCAGATTCCAAAGGCTGTTCGTTTAGCTTATATCCTAAATATTCTGTAATAATGGAATAAGTATCACAAGCCGTTGTTGGCTGCTTCCTCAAAACCTATGTGAAAATCCAAATTTTTATAGAGTTTAATTTCATATAATTGTTTTATCCTTACAATTTCAGAGAGTTCTTGAAGTAATAATTCAAGTCCTTGAGGAATAGCACCTGGATGCTCAGCTTTAAATTTTTCAACAGCACTTTGCTTATTTCCTGGCATGATTTACAATAATTATTCCTTCAAGTATTGGTTGGTTGATGTTAGAAAAGTAAAGAAGAAATAAAATAAAATTAATCAGCATGAAAAAACAAAAAATTGTTAAAGTTTACTGCGTTTACAAGGGCATACGAAAGTTTTATTCGGTTACTCGGGAGATTTTTCCAAATCTCTAATTATATAACAGTGGCTATCACGTCATGAGGTCGGTCCACTGAAAGTACAATCATCAAAAATTATTGGACCGATTTTAAAATTTTCAATGTCAAAATAATCCTAAGAGTATAGAAAGTTGCATTCTTAATTGCATTAATGAAGTCTTGGCTACGCTGGGGCTCAAAGTAACAACCAAAACTACCGTTCAAAACTAATCCAAGAAATAAGAACATAATGGACAACGGGAATAAAGTAACAACATGGAAAACCAAAGAAAAAGAGCTTTCATTTTTCAAAATATATATATACTTAGATAAGGCTTCCCGTTTTCTTGGCTTAATATTTGTGTATTGCTTTGATTTCAACAATACAAAAGGATCTTTGGTTTATTTTAAGAAATTATTGTATTTATTGAAGGTTACAAAAGGAAATGGGTGAACCAGAACCAGATGAAATATAAATACATCTTTTCCAACATAATTTTACATATAAATGCTCGTGCAAACGGGAATTTTGTTAGTTTCATTCAATTCAATACTACTGCACTGGAGTTGGGCATTTTTAACTTTATCGTTCTTCGGTTACATATTCCTCAACTTACTGTTTAGATTTCCAAGTAGTAAAATTAAAACTTTGTTAGATTCATGAAAACATGGATTCTAAATTCATTCCCAATCTAAATAATTTCAATTATTTTTTGCGCAAAAACCTAACATTATCGAATGTGAGTATATCAACATTGAATAATTATGGACAACTAGATCGAACGGTTAAGAGAAACTGTGACATATCCTTCAGTCTAAATACTACTTATATTCTTATAATATTCAAAGACTACACAGCCACGTCAGATGAAGGTAAATGAAGAAAACTCTTGGATTTTTTCTTCTGTTTTAACCACAAAGAATTACTTTCTCTTAGGACAAACTTTTCCAAGACATGAAGCCGGCTATGACAAACCCTGTCTCAAAGGAAAAATAACAGCAAGCTTTGCAGGACCTGAATTAGATGGTATTGGTACTCTGTATCTAGTATTTGATAGTCCACAGAAATCAAAATTATTTGGACATGATTACACGCAAACGTGTATATGGTTTAACAATAAGAAGGATTATGAAAGTGTGCTTGAACATTTTCAAAAGTATTGGACTCATGACATAATTATTCATCCAAACCTCGAAGAAAACCCGAAAACTGAATCTAATCCCAATTTATCTCCAAATATTATACAAGAATCAAAAATTCCAGAATCAGACATAGTATGTAAACGCTTAAATCAGAAAAAGCCGCAGTCAGGAGCCGGAGATATGAGAATGACCAAGGTAAACATGGATTCTAAATCAGTTCTCGATTCAAGTGACCTAAAAATTTCCTCAAAAAGTAGTCTAACTATATCGAATTTGAGTATATCAACACAGAATAATTATGGACAGCCAGATCCAATGGTTAAGAGAAACTGTGACATAACCTTCATTCTAAATACTCAAGAACCTTATATTGTTATATTTTATAAAGACTCCTCATCAGTTGGAAATAGATTTTACTTGTTATTAATGAGTTAGATCAACCATATATATTTATATTTAGTTTTAGCATTCTATTATTCTCCGATGTAACCATTTGTGGAAATCAGCAAATTTGTTGTCACTTGAGTTACTTTAATAAAGCGAATCTTGAATCTTGAAAAACAACAATTGGATCAGAGAAAATTTTTCTGACTACCACTGTCACAACAAATACAGTGTGTAGAGCATGTCGATGTATAAATATTGAGACCACTGCAAATATATTACTATATGTCATTCATCCCTTTCCAAGTATATGTGGATTGAGTTTAGTAACCCTGTAGAATCTAACTTTCTCCAATCCCAATTCATTCATTTGTTCATTTATTTGACAACTTTGAACCAAATTATTATACAGTATGAAATATTTCAATGATAATTGGAAATGGAATGTACTGCCAGACCTCAATGATATGCCAGAATTGAACTTTCTTGAACAAAATCCAATCACAATTTCTGCGCGTGTTTACCTAAACCCCATATCAGTATCTATATATCCGTGTGAAGTATCTTTTGGATTAAATGAAGAAAATCCTTATGCTTTCCTCCGTTTCAAGAACTACCGTCTCTCGGAACACGGTTCGTTGGAACAACAAAGATCTGTGGCCAGGTTCGGGTATGACAAAATCTGCCTTAAAGGGAAAATAAATAAATCATTTATCAAATATAGTAGTTTGAGACTTGGATTTGAGAACCCACATAAATCAATTTTTTTTGGACATGATTACAACAAAGTAACTATGATGATTGAGGATTCGTCCGATTTTGATACTTTGTATGAATATTTTCAAAAGTATTGGAGTTTTGAGACAACAGAAGTAGCAATGTGCCGTTTTCTTGGTAAGTTTCCAATAATCGAACAAACCCAAACAAATGAATCTAATTCCAATTTATCACCAAATCGTATGGAAGAATCTGATCTTTCACAAGCAAACCTAGTTACAGTAAATAAATGTTTGAATCAGGATAAGCCAGTGTCAAGGGTTATCAAAATGACTAAGGTTATGAACGTAATTAAGAGAATCTCGTGCTGTGATGGAAATTTGTGTATTTCTGGAGAAGACTAAAGGATTAGAATTATGTAGAAAGTAAACAGTGAAAACTTAAACTGTATGTTTTTAACTGAAATTACTTGAAAATCCTTTTGTCTAAATACAATTATTGTGTATATTTATGTTAGTTTGATTCGTACAGCATTACATAATTTTTTTTTTCATTATCCTAAATTAAGTTGTTTAAAATAAAAACAATAACTTTTTGTATATTGAACAAAACCCAAATTTTCAAGCTGTGCTCTTTAAAAATGCTAGAGGCATTACATGGAACCTTCAACTCCTGTTCAAATTGTTTATATTACTCAAAAAGCATACTTATATTTATATCTCAAGCTCATTCTATTTTCACCGCATAGTTTTTGTGAATTGTTTCGAATTTAACAATGGAAAAGGGTTTTTGGTTTATTTTAAGATCCTATACTTATTTAAGGGTTCAAGGAAAATAGGGTCGATTCAAAAGCTATGTACCTTGTATGATTTAAAACAAAAGATAAAGTTTGAACATATCTTTTTTCATTATATTTTTTGGATATAAATGTTTGTGCATGAGGTTATTTTTTTAGTTCTCCTTTCTCCATTACACTGGAGCTGGGCATTATTAATTTTATTTTTCCTCTGTTGCATATACATATTTTAACTTACAGTTCCGTGTAGTGAGATTGAATTTTTTTAAATTCATTTGAAACATGGATTCCCAACCAGACCTCGATCTAAGTGACCTAAAAATTTCTCCGGACAGTAGCCTGGCATTATCCAATTTGCTCATATCCACACAGGATATTTATGGACAACCAGATCCAATGGTTAAGAGGAACTGTGACATAACCTTCGATCTAAATACTCAAGAACCTTGTATTGTTATATTTTACAAAGACGCTACATCAGTTGGAGCTGGAGGTAGCAAAACTACAATTGGATCAGATAAAATCCCTCTAGCCACTACTGTCACAACAAGCACATCGTCTAGGAGAAGTCAATGTGTAAATACTCTGACCACTATAAATATATTTACTATACGTCATTCTTCCATTTCAAAATACATTTGGATTGAATTTGTTGAGCCAGTAGAATCTAACATTCTACAATCCCAATTCATTCACTTGTTCATTTATTTTGAAAATTTTGAACCAAATTATGATACAACTATGAACTACTTGATTGATCATTGGAATTGGAGCTCACCGCTTGACCTTAAGGATATGCCAAAATTGAGCCTTCTTGAAAAAAATAATCCAATTACGATTTCTAATCTGCAGGTATGCCAAGAAGAAATACAAACAGCAACGTGTGAAGTATCTTTTGGGCTAAATGGAGAAAATCCTTATATTTTATTCGGGTTCAAGAATTACTCTCTCATAAATCAAAGTTTTAAAAGACATGTCGCTGGATATGACAAACCATGTCTGAAAGGAAAAATAACTGCATGCTTTTCAGGTCCGTTTTTATCTGGTATTGGTGTTATTTCGCTGATATTTGATAGTCCACAGAAATCGAGTTTTTTTGGACATGATTATAAGCAAGCAAATATATATTTTAACAATAAGATAGATTTTGAAATTGTGCTTGAACATTTTCAAAAGTATTGGACTCATGACATATTTATTCAACCAAAATTCGATGAAAACCAGATAACTGAATCTACTCCAAATGTATCAACAATTTCTACAAAAGATTCAGAAATTCATCAAACAGACATAATATTTAAATGCTTAAATGAGAAAAAACCACTATAAGGAGCCGGAGTTAGGGGAATGGGCAAAGTTATAAATGGGATTAAGAAAAGCTTCTGTTATGGTGAAATTTGTGTATTTCTAAGGAATAATTATGTTTAAATAGTGAAAGCAAAATTGCATGTAAATGTAAATATGTAAAATGTCAAATATATCTTGATTTTTATTATGAACTTTTTAACAAAAGAACTTAAAAATTGATTTTAACTGAATCGGAGACTTATTTATGTTAATTCTTAAATTTTCATTACATGTTATTATTTTTACCTTAGATCAAATTTTACTTAAACTTTGTTTAAAATTGACTGCTCAAATAATATCGTACTCCTTTTATAAAACTAAGTAAGATTAAATATTAACACATAGAATGTAAATTGTTATAATTCATCTGCGGAGCAAATAAATCAAAATAACTGAGCCAGTTTTACTTGTTTTTAGATTAATTTATAATTTTAATCTGCAGAGCACAATGTAATTATTCAAATGTTCAGCATGCTTAATGCTATAAATCGTCTTCATGGAGTAAAAGAGCTTTTAGCGATAGCGAATTGACACTTGTATCTTATTACTAGTTCCAGGTTTCGGGTTCGGCATTCTAATGATTCTGTCGATTTATGATCACAACAGAAGTAATATGCATACTATGAGCAACGAGAAATTAAAGGAAATTGGTTTGCTAGCATTCAGTATCAAATGAATCTAATGCAATGAATGAACAGCAAATAGTATTATTTAAGTAAAACAAAAGACAAAAAATTACCAGCACTTTATATGCAAACAAACCAAATAAATATAATAAATGTCCGGAAACCGGGTACGATGTGGTTAGAATAACAAGGTAGTAGTGGTTGTACTGGTAGTAGTGGTAGTACTGGTAGGTAGTAGTGGTAGTACTGGTAGTAGTGGTAGTACTGGTAGTAGTGGTAGTACTGGTAGTAGTGGTAGTACTGGTAG
>JAQGCY010000080.1:0-31694 GCA_034700645.1 Xenylla mediterranea | reverse complement strand
AAATGTCTTGCATTTAGCAATTTCGGTTAAAATGTCTGAAAATTTCTATAAAATGTCTGAACCTTTAAATGGCAGCCATTAACTTTAGTAATAAGTTTTAAAAACTTAATGTCCTTGAAAAATGTTGTGCTATAAAATGCAATGAAGTAAAAAGATTTTTGAACTTAAGCATTTAGTAAAACAAGTAGATATTAAATAGGGATTTTTATTGAAACATTTTAAAAACCTATTCTTGTTTTTATTCAATACAATAAACTGTCAATTCTATACACCGTGTAAAAGATATATTTCCAAGTTTTAAAACCTCTTTGGCAATTTAACGTCAAAATTAAATTAAAAAGTTTTAACAATTTAAGGAATACAAAATAAAAATGTTTCCTTTCATCTTTTCATGGTAGTAGTATTAAGTATAGGAAGTGATTTGTTCGATCATTCATTCGAATACTCGAAGAAATAAATTTTGTTTTTTATGGCCCACACACCACAATACAAATGTAATGTTTTTTTGTAGTCCTTAATACAAGTGAGTAGTTTTAAAATGCTTTTAAACTATAAACTGTTAAATAATTCTAACCGTTTGTTTTTTTTTTCTTTCGGGTTTTTATGATGGCATAAAATATATGTGGCTTTTACACATTTCTTTCTTCGTTGGAACTTTTATTGGAATGTAACATGAAAAATAGTATATGTAACGTGTGGTATATTTACGTTTTTAATGCTTGCACTTTCATAACTGTAAATAAATCCAATAGATTCACTTTTAGGAAAATTGTTGCACATTGGAATTCTGTATTATTCTGTATAGTATTGTTTTGGTCAAATAAAATCAAACATGATTCCCAAGTCTTACTTAACCAAAAGCTTTATTTTGGTTAGTCTTATTTTATATCGTTATCATTCATATTCATGTTTGGAATGTCGAGTCTAGGAGCCCAAAGATGAATTTCGTACATCTAGAAGTATTGATATTGAATTGAATATGAGTAGTTTCGTTGTGAAAGTATTTTTGAACGTAATGATAAGAATTATGTTTTAAAAGTATGTACAAAAAAAAACAATAAATTACATTAATTTTAGCTAATAGTAAGTAGATAGTAGATGTAAGTATGAAGGACACGCAAAAGTTAAATGCCCTTTAAAATGTTTGAAAAGAGACCAGGAAAGATGACAGCTACAACAAAAACGCAACATCTTTGTTATTATTCAAGTAAAAGTGTTTCAAAACATGGAATAACAATCTTTTTGTTCACTGACTTGTGTTTTTTTGGCGATAACTGAACCGGCACCAACCGAAGTGTTGTAACATGAATAAAGATAAAGAATTGTTCCAATAAAGTACTTTTTTTAATAGTGAGATGGGATGATGAGATGATGACATTCTGACAGCGAAGTGCACAGTGTTGTGACTTCGATAAATCTCCATTGTCAGCCAGTAAAACTGTGATTGCCATACAGAAATAAGGTATCGGTGGAATGGCCGTTTAGAATAATTTATTTATGAGTTGAATGATCATCATTGAAATAGTTTCCGAATTCCAGACTCTGGTCATTCACTGTTTTTCCTTTGAAGCAAATACCATAAAATGAAATAGTTTTTATCGCAAAATCTTTTGTATGTATACAAATATGTGACCTGTTACAAGAACGTTTTTTCCATTTCATGCTTAGCTGTCAGTTTAAAAAGCGTAGAGATCCACAATCAAGATAGATAAAATACATTTTTAGGTTGACTAGAGATAAATAGACAGACAGTCTTAAATTTATTATGAGTGATGGATGAGACCAAGGAGGAATCGGAGATTAAGTCAGGATTCAGGATATAATGCAAACCTAGGATAAAATGAGGGAATCTTTTGGCCAGTGATAAAGCAACATATAATTATATATAATTAACATTTAGCAAAAGAATATTTACCTGTCCGTCTTACTCATCCTAACAAAAAAATTTACACTATAGAAAACAAATTAAAAATCGTATGTGCATATAATTTTCCTAAACAACTTATAGTTATAGTATAAAATGCCCAAAACATTTTAGGAAAACAGTAAAGCTTGACGTATTAAAAAACTTCTCTAACTGTCAATTTTCAGTAAAGGATATTATATGATTATGTTTATAAGCCTTGTTAATAAATCCAATAATTTTGGGCAAAAGCTTTATTCGGAAGCAATCAAGGATTATTATATACGATAGCTATTACACAATATAGATTTTCCTCATTATGCTTTTCCTTCTTCGTCAAATCCTATTCCTAAATGTTAGGCAAAAAATACTCTCATCCCAATGGGAATATTGGTCAGAAAGCTTTGTTGTGAAAATATGCAACGGGAAATTGTAAAAAAAAAACATGTTAAAGTTGAAGTATTAAAAAAATTTAAAAGCTTTAAATCTTAAGCACATTAAATATTTAACATAGATTCACTAGCTTTGCTTGTTCAATACCTTTTTTTATATTCTGGATCTGCCCTAAAGATATAAGTCAACAAAAATTAGGATTTTTTACGGATAATTAGGCTTGTTGCGGTTTTTTTACGCAAAGCACGCAAACCTCAGATTTTGTTTAAAACAATGTACATTCGAGTAGATAAATTAAATTGAATTCAACTAAACAAAATTTATATTAAATCAATCAATTAAATTAGTTGTAATTGATAGATTTTGACCCTTTCTGTTTAACGCAACAATATAAAGTTCAACCAAGTATTATCCCAAAGATTATATTAGCTTTCGATCAACATTTTTCTGAACTCTCCTGTAGTCGACTTGTGAATACTTGAGGAAGTTAAAAATCAATTGATTGTATGGGACAACATTGAATTTTCGGGGACTTTGGACATCTAAAAACTGACCATGTGGCTTTTCCACTACAACATTAATTTAATTCTTTTAAATACAAGCAAAAACTCGAAGTTTCAGTTTTTTCCTTGATTGTATTTCTCATGTTGCAGTTTTAAAGATTTTTTTGTTTGGTCTATTTGTTTAACATGAATTAAATATTACGGTAACTTGAGTCGGGTGAAAGGACCTTTTAAGGACGTCGTTACTTTAATTCTGCCGTAACAAGTGTGCATAAAAATATGCAAACGGAATCAATTGTAAGTGTGAAATGGATATAATACAATACAATCATTTGTGGAATTTTTGTGGTTTTTGCCACATGAGATTAATGGTTATCGGAACAACACAGCCTGTAATTTGACCCCCTAATTTATTCCCAAAGGGAATAACCGGTAATAAAAGTGTTAATTTTTCCAATTTTTATCATTTTTGTGAAATTATAATTACTGTTTGGATTTAGTTGAAGTGGAAATTAGGGAGAAATGTTACCGACCTTGAAAATTTGTATTCATATAAAGTTTTTGTATTGTTTTTGTTTTATATTTTTTACGAGAATATGATGACATTATTTAAAAAATTCAGAATATCATTTCTCTGGCTAAGCTCTGTTTCGTAGTTTTTGTTAAAATTTGGGCAAAAAATGCCTGTCGAAGTCAATGTCGTGCACACATCAACGGAAAATGATTATGCGGAAGTAGTGAAGTGAACTGGATGAAGTGTTTGGCTAAATTCTATTCTGTTTTCTTTTTGTACTTTTATACATTGTATTACAAACTTTTAAGTCGAAGATGATCTTGAATAAACTTTTTCGTAAATACAAGTCTCCTCACATTCATATTGTTATATTATTTCATGGGAATAGCTTTAGTGAACTTGGATACGTAAAAAGTATTTGAGTTATTTAAAATTAAGAGTAGATAAAAACCACAATGAATTTATCTTTTGACTATACAAATAAATAAATAAATCAATGTGGGTTCCGAACACCTTTCTTCTCATTGTTATATTTTAAGAATACGAAAAAAAAAACTTTCGATCAAATTGTAAATATTTTACTTCCTAGTTAGTTCCCCTATTAGTTATTTTTACTAGAACCGCTATGAACAAAAATCTTTAACTGTGAATCTATTTCATATCAAATGTTCCGGATGGAGACGGACTATAAAATGTGGTTGTTTTGTCATTGATGAAAATGCAAATTTGTCTATGCAGGTGTTAATTGCGAGCCTTACACCGTTAAACTTTGACTATAAAATCTTCTGCACATCGAAGTCCCAGATTCCAAATCCACCTGTATCTGTATGACTCAAAATGACGATGCAAATATTTGGTTTATAATCTATCGAATATATAGTGTATACTCCTACAAGTATGAGCTTCTCTTGTGCATTTTAAAATCACAGATTTTTCATTTCCTTTTTTAAATGAAACAATTGCACTGTTGGAAGTCTTTCTTTAGTAAGAAGGAATATAAATGACTGGATTAAGTGTAGTAGATTAAACACGATTTACTTTAACCTTAATCAAGTGAAGAAGGATATGAATGAAATTATAAGCCTTGCTTTGATTTACAAAGTGTAAGTAGATTAATTTGCTTTGAAGTTTTTTCGATTTCCTGAATAAAATCTTTAATTATGCATTCAAATTATTATGTAAACTGAATATGCACCAATAGTAGAGATAGAAACATTTTTAAAAAGTTGTAGAATTTTTGATATCGGACTATCAAGTGCAATTATATCCAAAGTCTCCTTATATTGAACATTGTGTCACCATTATCTTGTCACATTTTGATTAATTTCACATTGGTATTAATGAGGAAGATAGGAAATGTAAATATTATCATCCCAAACTTAGGATGTAAGTTGTAAGATGCATTTGCCAAAAATGGTATTCCCTTTATTATGGTTCACTTATAAAAGGAAATGATAAAAAGCTGTTTTGATTGAATCCATTAAATCAAAATGTTACAAAAGTTAAATGTGACGGGGCTTTGAGATTAATATTTCTTTATTACTTAAAATCCAACAGGTTCAAGTTTTAAACCTGATTAAGGTTAACTTGCATATATACTTGTTCTTATATTTTTTCAGGAAGATGATCCACGGAGTTGGAGTACCAAATATTTTTTTCCTGGTGGAACCAAGCATAGTAGGCCTGCTGGAAAAACAATTCAAGATTCTGGGACATCTAATCTAAAACAGTCATGTATTCATTATTCTACAGAACATTTGAATCACTCCTATCGTGAACGTGACTCAATTGAAAATAATTACCTTTATGAGGATTCCACAAGTCCTATTTCATTTACAAGTGTTTCAAGTAGTACCAGTGGTGGTGGTGGTGTTAAAAATTGCCCTAGTAATTACATGGGTCGTGCTTTACCGTCGTCTTCTAAGAGCAGAGTCATTTTTCGTATATTTCAAGTAAGTTTACGTGCTGTTGTATTCATTACTGCTTTAGTTTTACATTAAAGTTCCTTTTGCGGCTTGATGAATGAAGGTTAAGGTATCAAATATTAAATAAAATCCTCTTGACGCCTTTGAAATAAAATACAAAATTTTAAATCATAGTATATATTATATTATATCAGACAATGTCACGATATGAAAGGAAAAAAGAAAGAATTTTGAGTTAATTACATAAAATGCTATTAAGGCAAATCATGGATCAAAACAATACTATAAAAAATTTAAATTTGTTTTACACGTCATAAACATCAAAGTATTCTTGCTTAAGTGATTTCATAAATCTTAATTATCAAATCCTTCTTGTACAAAATAAAAGTTCATTATAAGGAATTTTCCTGTCTTATTGTTTGTTAATTTTTTTTCTTTTCTTTTTCAGCTTTTTAGCTTTGTTCTCATCATTCTTGGATTAATTACTCTAGTCATTTCATCCTTCTATCAAACCGTAATTCAGAATTCAGAATTAAATTCATCCTCATCAAAAGTACAACTACTACAAGTAAAGGAAAATTTATATTCAGCTCTCGAAACATGGTTAAATCCAAAGACTTCTGTCGCATCTACTTCAGACTTTCGTATTTCACCTGTTTTACGTGACTTGCCTAACTTTTCATTAACTCTGGACAATGAATCAATATGCAAACAAAAAACCAAACAAAAACCAAATGTCACCTCACAAGAAGTATATTTTTTAATACTTATTCATTCAGCACCAGATCACTTTATAGAACGTCAAGCAATTCGAACGACATGGGGATCAATTCGATCTTATCAAAATTGGTCATTTCGTCTGGTATTTCTCTTGGGAAAACAAACCCGTACAACGAAAAAGATTGAAGAAAATATTCGCATTGAAAGTCAATTATTTAAAGACATAGTACAATTTAATTTCAGTGATTCATACAGAAATCTTACGTTTAAGCATTTATCCGGTTATAAATGGGCACTGAGTAGGTGTCCTGATACAAAATTCATTTTGAAGGCAGATGATGATGCATTTGTGGATATATTTCAATTATACCATTTTACACAAAGAAACTTTTTTATGAACGGAGATCCAAAAAATGTTTTACTTTGTAATGTTTATGAAGGCACTAATCCTGTCCGGAGAAACGATGGCACAGAAAGTAGTAGTTCTTACAACAAGTGGATTGTCTCACCAATGGAGTATCCTTATGAAGTTTATCCATCTTATTGTGGTGGGCTTGGATATTTAATTACACCTGATGTTGCTTCAAGGATCCTTTCACTGAGCCGGACACTAAACAAGTATTTATGGATTGATGATGTTTTTGTTACGGGCATACTTAGAGAACTAACTAATGATAATATGTACAAATTAAATGTTCGGTACTCATATAAGGAAAATGAATATCAAGCATGGTTAAGTGATAATTACAATCATAAAATACCTTTTATATTTGTACATGTCGGAAGGGGTCGAAATTATAGTGAAGACATGTCACGTTTATGGAGAAAGACCCTTAGAGCATGGTCTTATTATAAGTAACAATTTAATCAAATCACCAAAAATACTGTGCCAAATGAATTTGTAAACATTTTTGCTAATAAAGATACATGTCTTGACCCAGTGCACTTACTTTAATGAACATTAACATTTTAAGTTGTCTTATTTTATTTTGTAGTTAAACATGACTTACCTGACATTATTTAACAGGAATTTCCGTGGTCAATCGTAATTTAACTGCAAAGGCCAAGGCAAAGAATGCTTGTCCGACTATCTAATATTATATGGCTGTCTTTCATTCTGTTGCGGTACTCAACTAACCAACCGGAAAGATTATTTCATCAACATCACATCACCATCACCCATCCAAAAAATACAATTGCATTCAAAATAAGACATTTTTTATTCTTTTTTTGTTACTGAAAAGAAAATGAACGGAACGGAAGAAAGTCATGACTCATTAATTCTCTCCATTTACTATATAAGTTCTATAATAAACCGGTAATGCCCAAACAATTTGACATGACGTGTAAATGTAACGTAGAAAAACTCATTTCATTAAGGGTGATGATGCGAAATTTTTTGTAAAATTGCATTACGAACTTATGACATAAATTTGCATAATTCATTTTAGTTCGATATTCCTCTGTGGACAAAATTCTTCCACTGGCAAATAACTATATAGATAACGTACTAGTCGATGGTTTTACCGGAACAAATAAAAGTATTTTTAATTCACAATTCAAATTTATAGGAAAACCAAAATGGTGCGAGTCTGTTTTGTTTATAAATTCGGTTAGGATCACCGTACTTCCTTTGCTCAAAAGTTGTAAAGATGTTTTGCATGATCAGGGAAAGATAATTCTTAATTAGTCAAGGAAATCAATTGAATTTTTTTCCAAAAGATATGTACATTTCTTGGACACTCCCCTTTACACGTCAAAGTCAATCCAAAAGATTCCAAAATTAATGCATGCGTAGCCCCTATGGGGCTTTAATGTTTTCACGGTATTTAGAATATATAATTATTAATTTTCTTGTATTGTACTGGCACAAAACAGACCCAAGATTAGAGAAGGTGTGTTTTATAGTTTTGCCATACACACCACTTAAGAGCTAACCCTTATACCTTTCTGGACACCTGGGGCATGAGTCCAGTATCCCATAAATAATTTCTTTTGCAATGTGGCAGAATGAAAACAATTACGCACATCAAAACTGGTACGTGATACTTTTTTAATAAGAAAAAATGTGTAGGTGGGGTCAATAATCAAGATTTGTTATTATTCTGAACGGGACTGAACGAACGAATGTAATCAGTCGTCGTCTAGAATTTTAACAATTGAATTCATGAGATTGCAGCATCAGATAAATGGAGAAAATTGTCCTTCCAAAAATTCATCATCAAATCATTTATTTATCTTCATGCAGGAATAAATTTTTATAATTGGTTCTTGATTACATAAAGAGATTATATGCATTTGTTAGCATAAAGGAAAGATGAAGCTGATTTAGATAAATCGTACTTACATTTAAAGTATTAGTTACATAAAAAAGAATCTATTATACTTGGTAAGCATATCTTACTTTAGTTTGATTCACAAGAAGTAATTTGTTGTGTTATGAAGAATTTTTTTTCATTGAATGATGAATCGATTTTATAATTATTTTAACAAGAGACTTGCAAATCATGGATAAAGAATAATATTCGATCAGTTTTTTTCAGTTACCTTTTTTTACTTCATAGTACAAAACGCGTAGGACAATTAATTGAAAATAAAAAGATCAATGGACCATTGTCACGGAACTTATAAATCTTCACTTCAAACTGTATTCTTTGGCATTCAGGTAGTGGAATTTAATTTTACTTTGACCAATGTATCATATTTCTATAAGGATTGGGACACACGGATTGGTTTTTTTGCTCAAGATTTTTCACATTTTAGATCCAGAAGCAAACGAACAAAAAACTGGAAGTCTTCTCGTAATCTGTAATCTTGTTTTGAGTAAGAAATAAAAACCACCAAATACCATTAATTCCCATTAATTCGAATAACTAAACCAGACCCTCGGTGTGCTACCTAATTAAATGAAGAAGCTTTTATTGGGAATTTTACTGAGAAAGTGAATTTACATTTATTATCGATTATTCTGGTTTGTGATTTAACGATTATTACATCAACATCAAATTGAAAACTTAAGTTATTTTTTGGATGTGCACATACAGGAGTCATACGTCATTTTTAAATTAAGTATGTATTGTATGGTCAAGTCATTTAGCCACCGAGGTGTCAAAATTAAACAAAAAATGAGTTCAAGTCCACCTGTTCAATTTAAATGATAGAAATCTTTGTTTTAATCTACTCTAAACCAAAGTATGCCCTCCAGTACAATCTAACTTTGGTAGGTCTTCTGATTGAATCTTCAACTCAAATTTTCCCTTGTAAATTGTAATTAAACTTTACGGACTTGTTTTTATGAATTTCCAATATAAATGATCTCCAAGTCCAAAAAGAAATCTGCAATTCCAGTGAAAAAATTTATTTTTTAAAGCATATATGGTCAAAGATAGCTTTGGTATATCATACACGTATCCACGTTACAAGTGTAAAGAGTGCAAAACACGTAAAAACTCTTAAGTTTCCCATAATAGATATGCAAATATGGTGAGCAGAAAATATAAAGTCAGACAAGAAATTTACTCGAAACCTTATCACTTTTCACTTTCCAAGTTGGGTTAACTCAAGTAAACTTTTGTTCTTCAATTCCGTGCTTGCATAGTTTAAAATGGATGCTTAGAATCGAGTATCTTGAATAATTTGGCTATGCTTATATAGGAAAAGTTCTTCATTCTTATTCGGTTCGATAGAACTGAAATGTTTCTGTCAGATCAATCGACTATTATCAAAAATCATTATTTACACACTCCGTGTTTTCTGAGCAATACGAATGACCCTATCTTAATAAAATCATCAAAGTGCTCAGATGCATGACTGATGATTTAATTCTATAATATAATCATTTATTCGAAGCTACAAGTTAATCTGGACGTAAAGATCATGAATTCTTAGTTTAGATAAATATAATTTATGGTTAATAATTTATTGCTACATTAAATCAATAGATTTAAAATAATTTTTATTTACAACACATATATTTTTAAATTAAACTGCGAAAAAACTTACTCGGAAAAAATAAACTGCATTCGTGTTTTCTTATCTTTAAACTCAATAATACTCAGTTATAATAAATTAGTAAGTACAAGTTGAAAGAATATATTTTTATATTTATCATTTTAATCGTAAAATGTTAATTTAAGTTCTCTAGAATTATTTAATAAAGTTAATGAAGTTTTATGGGATCAGGATTTCCTTAACAAAACTCTAGGTTAAATACAAAATTGCACGAGTGAAGCTCAAGAAAAAAATTATGGAATCTCTTATGAAGACTCTTTGAGTAAGCATAAGCATTAAGTACACATACATTTGAATTAATTTGATTATAATGAAAACCTTGGAAGCGTAACTTTGTAAGCTACAAGAACTTTGAACCTGTTTTCTTCACATTTGGATATGTAATTTGTAATTAATATTTTCCCTTTACACTTTTTAGTCCTTTTTTGCTTGGAATTCACTGTTGCTTACATAATGAGGGTAAATGTACTTTAAAGATTCATATATTTATTCAGAAGTTAGTAATAAATTCGATTTTTTTCCATAATCCTATAAGATAAACAATGTTAAGGAAGAAAGGTAATTAATTAATCAGTAACATTAATCTAGTAATTTATTTTATGAGTTGATTCCATTCTCACAATCTTATTATTTTGATAAATAAGCAGGCAAGAAGCTAAGACGGGAAGAATTATATAATTTGAATTTTCAACAGCTAAGGAAACCCAGTAACCAAGGAAAACAAATTAATTCCATCGCATCATAATAAAGCTATCAAAAATAATAATTATTATTGACATTCATTCAAGAAACTCAAATTCTCTGATTTTCTGACAAAAAGTTTCAAGTGAAAAGCTGCACAAACAACTGATTGAAAATGAAATATTTAATGCCATATATTTTTGGGGTAGTAGTCTGTATGTTAGCTTTATCTTTATGCACAGTAAATGCTGAAAGTTGTCCCAAAACTTGTAAAAAGACCTATTCGGGTAAGAGTAAATATTATTTTTTATTTTATTAATATTTTATGTGAATCTTAAACGACTCATGCTTTGATTTAAAGCTGAAGCTATCAAAATTTGGAATACATTTAATCCTATTCGGTATGGAAAAGGTGTCGGAACATGTTTAGAAAAAGAATGTCCACCAGATACCAGAGGTGTAATTGCTGGGGGATCTACAATTAAATATTCCATTATACTAATGCTTTCTCTTCACTTCTTCTTTTTATAATACACAGTCTTACGAATATAACAGAAATGTAACTTTAGGTCAAAATTTTTGATGCAAGTAATAAACATAAACTATTTTCCGTATTTGTGTACATAAGAAGTAACAACCAATATGTGTGACAGTATGCAGTACTAGAATATATCGATAACCCGTTGTACGCGGATTCTGTTAAACTTCTGAAGTGCTTGTTATTTCTATTTAATCAAGGGTTTTACAGAATTATCATCTACCTCAGACAAAGTCAGAGAAAATTCCAAAAGTCGATTCCATTGTTTCTTGACAGTTTATCCATTTTTTGTAACAATGAAATTACTGCAGCAATGTGAAACTTTTCTACCTACTAGGTGGTCACGTACTTACTGATCTTCCTGTACAACTAACAGAGAACAGACAACCTACTGTAAGTGTGGTTAGTGTAATACATTTCCCATTTATCTGATCGACATAACTAGGACTGCAATGTTAGAGGTCACGACGACAGGACATTACAGGATACGGTGATTTAAATGGACATTGTGCTATCTAAAGATATGAAATTTAATTTAATTAAAGAAATTTTTATCCAACGTCATTTAGATTCAAAAGATAAGATGAACTAAACCTTTCAATAAAGGAAATCGCGGGTCATTGTTTATTAACCTAGACTTTATGCCATCATATTCATAACTTACTATATGTCATATATGTATTTAAACACTTGATGTCAGCTAAAATCTAATTCATTCTGCTGCGGATCTACAATTCTGAAGAAGAAAGATGAATTATCGAGTCATCACTCTCTTCTATTATGAGCGATCAATGAAAACAAAAATTAAAATTCATAACGTTGTGTAAAATTCGTTCTTATTCTTCCTTGTAATAAATAAAATGACATGAAACAAAATGGTGAAAGATCAGTCAAATAGAAGAAAAGAACTGGTTTCTTATAAGCACTGTCGGAATATTTATTTTTCAATGAGAATTTGAGTATTTTCTGTTATCGGCGTCAGTTTTCTTTACAAAAGTTAAGTAGTGTTTAAATTTTAAGACACGATTTTCCATTACATCTGGTATTTGTACTTCGTACAACTTGTCAAAGTAAAAGTAAGATGCAATGTTTTAAATCCTGAATATGTAAATTTTAATGTAAGAAAAATTGACATGAAATGGATCTAGAGACTTCTACTGCTAGTGAACTCTATTCATTACTGATTTAAAATTAAAATTTCCTAGCATTTTGATCATTTAGCATTCATAAACAAGTTTATGCAACATGCCGACACGTATATTCTAATCACAATCGCAATAAATAAGTCGCACTATTAAATCATTCGCGTCATTTCTGGTAAAAGTAATTTAATACGGTAGCGCGAGCAGAATACTTGTACAACCTGACCTTATATTTTCAATTTTTAATGATTAAAAGAGTTCGAAAATATATCAACATATCTAAGCACTCTGTCTTTAATCTTCTTCCAAGAAAACGATGATTTCTGGTAAGCGAAGACTCGTAACTCCGCCAGTTAGAATTTCTGTATCAAATCAAAACTGAACTTGGAAAATTTCGCTAATTTATTTTAATAATACCTCATTGTATTCTTAACGAATTAACATCTTTCTTTATTCCGGGCCAGTAGGTTGAACATTGGACAAAATTAGAGCTGACATTAAACTTGTAAAAACTTCTGAAATTGCTCGAATGATTGCCGATGGAGTTAACTTATACAGCGTTCCGACTTCCAGCGATATTGTCGAACATGACCTTAAATACTTTTTCCAAATTTTTCCATTACTTCTCTTGCTTTGTAGTACATTACTGGATAGCTTGTAATAGATTGATGCGTGCTTGTACAAACTTAGTAAGGTTACACAGGTTACATTGTAAAAGATTGATGCAACAAAAAATCCACCAGAAGTAATTCCAAGCCTTATGAATGTATAATTTCCAACAACAATTAAAACCAGAAGAGCATGGAAATGTACAGGTAGCAAAATGTATCCAATAGTGTAGTTAAAGTGACGAATAATCAAAAAAACTGAACGGTAAAGCTGAACCCACTTATTCAATTTGTACCAAAAATATATGTGATAATGGTTTTGTTTGTGACTAGTTTCTTCAGTCCTGAAAAATTATAAAACTAAGAGTAATCTTAAATTTGACTTAAGTAAGATATTGATACCTTAAACTACCCATCACCGAATACCCCTCTGAAACAATGGGCAAAAGAATAACAATATATATGAAAATACTTCCTGTTGTTCCCACTAAAAGTATTGGCTGGAGGAAATAATATAGCATTTTCAGAAAAATATTTGTTTTTGAATTATGCCTAAAGAAAACTCTGTTCTGTCCAGGAAATGTGAATTTTTCACAAACTGGAATTAATGATCCTAAGTAATGAACCTCGCATCGCATGTAGTATACTAAAATTGAAATGAATGGTATGAAAAGGACACTAGGAATAAAAACTTTAACTACTAAGTGATTAATGATCGGTTTTGCAAGAAGTCCCTTTTCTTTTTCATCTGTAAGGAAAAAAACATTGAGGTAGTGATTGAGTGTTAAATATTTCTTAACTTTTACTTTGTAGATTGAACTTCTCAAGTACAATGTTATATTTGTTTAAGAATTCTGTAAATTCCTTATTTTTGAACCACGCAGATATATATAAAAATCCACTAGCCAAGGAGCCAAAGGCAAAGAACCACGGTAAAACATCAATTAATCTCTGAATATGAAATCCATATGTGAGTAGTATATACAATTGCTTGAGGACTAAAGTTAGTTTAACTGTCAAATACAGTATCAGAAAAAGTGGATAAGAAAGGGAATTCTTATTATACCAAAATCTTTGATATCTGCTATTGTAGGATATTGGTGAAAATCCTAAGAAGTATGCAACTTGTACAAGTAAAATCTGAATATCTTTCCTGGTTAATGGAATATGCTCCACCAAATAATAATGTCTCAGAATCTTTAGGCATAAAATTGGTTTAAAATGCCAATAACTCCTAGCACAATAATTTCTTTTAAATATTCTGATATGCATGTTTTACGTTATACGTAGAACGACAACGAGCCTAGTTTTACAAAGTACAGTTTTCAGCAAAAAGTTAACAGAAAATGGGAATATTATTTTTTATTTTATATTTTCTTCGCCTTGGATATTTTCTGTTTACTTCAAATGTCATTCATCAGTTGTGTTAGTTGGACCATCGCTCAAAGTATTTTGACAGTATTTTGACATATACATTATTATTATTCACAGAAATGTATCATATCAATCAAATAACAAGTGCAACATTTTAGCGGTTTTAATTTCTGTTTGCAAAATTTTCACTCAATGTTTACTTCAGATCGGCTGTTGTGTCTTTTATTGCCAAAGTAAAAATAATGAGTTCATTGCATTTTAAGATGAGGTGGACTTAACATTAGACAAAAGTAATATTGATATTAAACTAGTAAATATTTCTGAAACAGCTCTAATCACAGTTTTAAGAGTTAATTTGTAAAATGCTCCTACTTTAAATGTAATTGGTGGACAAGATATTAAATATAACTTCCATGCTCGCCTTGAACTTGAACTTATAGTTATAACTCGTTGTTGGTCTTTTAGAACATTTTGAGACAATTTGTAATAAATTGCTCCTTGTTTATATAAGGAAAGTATTGTAACAAAGGTCATATTAAAACCAATTGTCGTAATGACAAAGCCAAAGGAATTTATACCCAGTCTGATAAAGGTATAGTTTCCTACAACTATTAAAACAAGTAAACCATGTAAGTGAAAAGGGAATAATAAATAACCGATTGCATCATTAAAATAATCTATTAACAGATAAATTGAACGATAAACATTGGCCCATTTATACGAAATTGAAAAATGATTACGGCAGCCTAGACTTTGGATTCCAGATTTGAGAAAGCTGTTAAAAATAGAAACTAAAATGATTAAATCTTTCGTTAATTCGTATTGAGGTGGTCTTACCTTAAGCTGCTTAATATTGAAACACCTTCCGTAACCAGAGGTAAAATTATTGATATGTATACAAAAATGCTACTTCCCGTCTCAAACAATAACAAGCAATGGGTCAAGTAGTAAAACAAAATTAAAAAAATATGTGCAGATTCTTTATGTTTCCAGCTTATACTATCATTTAATTGAAACTTCTCGCATACTGGTAACACATTTAAAAGATAATGAACCTCGCAACGAGTATAAAACACAAACATTCCAATGAAAGGGAGAACGAGCATACATGGAGTAAAAGTTTTTACGATCAAATCATGGCAAAAATTACTGCTTCCCTGTTTTAGCAAGTCACTCTGAACTGAAATAAAACATAGAATAATTATTGTATTTCCCAAATTAAAAAGTGGATGAAATACTTACAAATTAGATCGTCAATATAATTGTTGTACACATTTAAAAAGCTTGTAATATTATCTTTCTTCCACCAAACGTAAACATGAAGTAATCCGCTTAAAAGTGAACCACATACAAAGAACCACGGAAAAAGTTCGCTTACATATTTCACTTGAAATCCATATTTGAATAAAAGATAAAACTGTTTCCCAATTAATACAGACTTTATCAATATAGTCACAATTAAAATTATTGGATATGATAAAGAGTTTCTATTACAAAGAAACCGATTTGCTCTCAAGCTGTAATAAATTGGAGAAAGACTCAGATAGTAAGCAATTTGAACAAATAAAACTTGGATTTCTTTTCGATCAATTTTAATATTCTGCTGGAAATAAAATCTATACAAAAGTTTTAAACATTTCACAGGTCTAAGATGACAATACATTTTGTTATACATTACAATTGTTCCAATGATTCCTGTAATGCTCATTCTCATGGTTTGAAAAGAAGTAACAAATAGAAACCTAATTGAGATCTGAACTTTGATTACAACAAGCAATTTTATGTTTACTCTTATAAACTATCATCGAACGTCAGAGCAAATTAGGATTGAGTATAAACATGTGAAAATATCTGAAACTACCCTTAAAACAACATAATGAGTCAATTTACAGAAAGGTCCTAGTTTAAAGAAAATTGGATAACATGAATTGATATTCTTTCTCCATATCTGTTGATTATAAATATTCTTTTTATAAGATCGCTTTAAATTTTGGATAATACTCTTCGATAATTTATGATACACTGCACCTTGCTTATACAACAAGAAAACTGTCATCATGCAAACATTGAAACTGATACAAATTGTCATAAAATCAAATGACATCAGCTCAAAACGTATAAATGCATAGTTTCCTACAACTATCAAAATGATCACTCCAGAAATATGTATCGGGAATAAAACATATCCAATATTGTCATTGAATATTTCAACAAGAACTCGCATTGCATTATAACGGTTAAAGAAATGTTGATTTCTTCCCGAATTTAAGTGTCCAAGTATAATTGTTCCTTCGGTCACAAGTGGAAGAAGAATTGCAATATAAATGTAAATGCTACTTTGGGTTTCAAGTATGACAAGGTATTGTAAGAATGAATACATTATTGTGGTTTCAATACAACCGTCCGGATTGAGGAAATGTCCTTTGCACACAGGAATTAAAGTGACCAAATAATGGACTTCGCATCTGGCAAGATAAACCAAAACTGAAATTATTGGAACTGCCCATGTTGACGGGAAAAAATATGTTAGCACAATATTGTAACAAATAAATGCCTTTCTTGTTGGTGGTGGTGGTTCTGGAAAGTCACGAAAAAGAATTCAATTCGTTCAAAATATCTCATACTATATACTCATTCAAGATCAAAACTCACCAGGCAAATTTTTTACAAATTGATGATAAATGTTTAAAAATTGCATAATTTCCACGTTTTTTAGCCAAGCATAAAAATATAAGAACCCAGTAAGAAGTGAGCCTACCATGAAAAACCATGGAAAAATATCTAATAAATTATTCACAACAAACCCATCTTCCAAAAGTGTGCAAAACTGCGTCCAGATCAAAACTACTCGTAATGACAATAAGGCGAACAACATCAGAGGATAAGAAATAGATGATTCATTAAGTCCAAACTGATCATTCTTAACATTGTAATATATTGGTGAAATACTCAGGTAATAAGTACACTGAACGAATAATGTTTGGATTTGTTTCCGGTTAACAATAGCTTCGGGTTTTTTAAACCGAGCAATATAAACTTTTTTCAAAATTTGCAAACACTTTAACGGATAGAAATGCCAATATTTTCTATAAGAATTAAATTTGCTTAGCTTCATTTTTATCACCATTTTCGGTTTGCACCGGAAATTCAACAAGACCAGACTCTTGATCGTAACTTTGCGTTCCTTGTTTTTGGATGCTCATTATCAAATCGAATGAATTTGGGGAATAAACATTTTAATTGCTTTGTTTCTTCTTTTAAAATAAGTCGAGCAACAACATTTGAAAATCTGGACACTTACTTTAACGATAAATTAATGTAACCATAAACTACATTTCTGTAATGTACACTTATTATTAAACTCATCAAAATAATTCTACCTTGATACATTATTCAACACCTTATTACTGTATATACGTTTTAAGATAAATGCACCAAGTAATTCTATTTCTGTACAAGTTTAGGTTCATGTAATGGCTTGCTTCCTTTTGATTTCGGTTTTAGAATCTAACAATACAACTTGAAAAACATTTTAATATGACTTGTAATAATAACTTAGACTTTTCTCAAAACAAAAAATAGTATTTTCTGGGACAGCACGGCTAGCTATTTATTTTTCCTCCATTTATGTAAGAATGTGAATAATAACATTTTATTTTAAACATTAGATTTAGATTGACTTCTATAAATTTTTCTAGTACAAATTATCTTGAATTATTCTCTGCGCGTAAAGCGAAATTGAACAGGAGATTCTGGCTTATTAATAGCAACTGATAAACATCCGAGTTCTTTCACTCCTGTCCATTCAAGATGATACATACGGATAATCTGAACCAAACAAATTAATGGGTCAATTATTTTTTTTCTATGAAATTGAAAAGATTTAATACAAAAATAACATACCCGAGCAATGAAATGATGCATTTGTTGCTCCGATAATCTTCTACCAATGCAAGCCCTTGGGCCATGGCCAAAAGGAATTAGTAAGTATGGATGATACTTCAACGACCTTCTATTTTCTGGAGACCAACGCTCCGGAATAAAGTTATTGGGCTTATCAAAATACTTTGGAAGTCTACAAGTGATTTGGTTCATAGTGACGCAATATGTCTACAAAATTATATAAAAAGGTCATAATTGCAGTCAGCAATCTAGGTATTTAATTATAGATTGAACTACCTCGGCTGGAACATGGTAACCTCCAATAATAGCATCATTCTGTAATGTTCTTCCAATTCCAACGGAGATTGGGTTTAATCTAAGCGATTCCTTTACACACCACCTCAAATAGGGCGTCTTAGCAAACATATCGGGGCTAATTGGGGAATTCGGTGTTGGTAAAATCATTCTTAGTTCTTGGTATAGTTTTTCTTGACAATCTGGATTAGTTGCAAGATGATAGAGTATGAAACTTGTTGTGTATGCAGTCTAGAATATATTTTCGTGAGTATAATGAGCAAATTGAATGAATTTGTGATGATACTTACAGTGTCAATTCCTGCGAGAAGCATATCGGCACTCATAGTTGTAAGATCTCTATGATCCATGTTCTTTTGATCCAGCCATGCTTTAAGAATGCACATTGATCTTTCCTTCGTTTCAGTTTGATAGGAATTAATGAAAAATTTAGCAGTACTAAAATTTAAAGGAGATTGATTTTAAAAGTCAATTCTATTACAATACAATAGGGGTGGACCAAACATACTCTTCGAGAAACGTAAGATTTTGTTTAATTTGTTTATACAATGGTGTATCAATAAATCTCCAAGCTTGCAATCCTTGATCTGTTTTAACAGTGGTCAGATTTACTTGTTCGGCTTTTTCAATGACTTCATCGGCGTTTGTGATTTGATCAAACTTTGGATTTCCAACCCTGACTCCAAAAAAGGTTTGCCCAACAACTGCATGAATTAACCACCATTCATGTATTATTCATTTGTTGCGAAACCATAAATTATTTGCAATCTTACCCTCTAAAGACAGACGTAAAATGTGGGGAAGTAAATCGGTCTGAGAATCTGACGCATCAAGGTTTTCCATGAAATCTATGATAATTTCGTCAGTTTTAGGTGCATATTGTTGTATATTTTCTAAGGACATTGCTTGTTGAAATTGTACTCGAAATTTATGCCATTCTTCAGAAGATCTAGAACAATCAGTAAATTAAGCATTTGCCTCATAAATTACAATATGTAAGTTTAATTTTATACATGGAAATTGACTTACGATGGCAAAAGTCCTACGGACGGATGCTCTTCTGGTGTATCCCGACGCATCTTTTCCATTGCTGTATGACTTCTTCGAGAAGGGTACTTCCCATCTACTCTAAACAAGGTTTCAATATCAACGGGATTGTAAATAAACAAATAATTTCTTCCAGGTAATATTTCTTCACGAACTAAATCCCCAAATTCTTCGTATTTTTGTAAGCCAGCCACATGAAGTTTAGTACCATCATATTTACCTGCAATTAGATAATCGTCTTACACGTCTTAAAATACATATGTAAACGTAACGTACATAAATTCCCAAAAAAACCAAACTTTTACTTACCAATACCAGGTAAATAATTCCACAAACTTCCAATTATAGGATATGACTTTGGACCCGGTATATCTTGGAACCTTTTAATGCACGTGGAATTTACTGATGTTATTGTAGTTGAAATTTTACGAAACATGGTTTTGTACTTCTGAACTCTCGTAAGACAACTTTGAAAATGACAAATGAAGGTGAATAATGTATGGATAAAAACGATAGTCATCGAAATATACATATATAAATAAATGTTAAATGTTAAATTTATTTTGCTGAAAAAGAAAGAATGCTTGCACAACTCATCCCAGTTAACATTTTACATTAATATAATTTAGTTTGGAGACGCGTTTAAATCCTCAGCATGTTTAAAACCTGGATTAACCAAATGTAATGAGAATTGGAATAGCATAATTGAAAATTGATGCATAAGATGCTAGTATAAAGTGATTATTAAGAATATAAAATCTTCCGATTACAATAGAAATTGGTTGAAATGATTTACAAATTTTGATCCAATATTTTGTATAGGGTTTGTTGCCAGAAAGGGATTTTTCACAATTTTCAACAATTCGTCTAGAATATGTAAAGAATAACACCCCTCTACCCCACATGATCATGAAAAATATCATAATTGTATCGATTCCAATCAAACTAGCTGTGAGAAATACACCTAAAGTTTTAAATTTTACTAATAGAAATGTAGATAAAATCAAACAAGTCAGGGCAAGGAATATATGAATTGGCATAAAAATTGAGCCAAGAGCATCATTAACTTGATTATTTAATATTTGGGAAGAGCGATATTTGACTATCCATTTGTAATTATAATATTTAAAAAAATTAGTCTTATTATTTAATTTGGGCTGTCTGAAAGAATGGAAAATTAAGCATATTAAACCTCAGTTACAAGCTAAATACAATCTGAGCTTACATTAGACTTTTTAACATATTTAAATCATCCAACAAAACAGGAATTCCTGTAGAAATATATGGAAATATTCCTGTTATAATTATAGTTATAAAACCATATTGTAAAATTGAGCATAGAAAAATAAAACAAAATTTTACGATAGTTGAGCTATCATAGGAAAAATCTGAACATAACTCTAATGAAAATGCTAAGAAATGAAAATCACAATGAGCTAAATAACAAAGTACAGATAAAACAGGCATTAAAAACATTATGATACTGAACCAAATTACGATTGGTTCCAGTTGATGTGTAATTAAAGATTTGCTAAAGTGTTTGTTGTAATCATTTAGTAGAGATACAATTTCTTTTCGTTTGTAACCACTGTGCAAATGCAAAAGTATTGGTGCACAACTACACCCGAACACAAATAATGGATAAACTTCCATCATGGAACTAAATTCAATTCCATAATTAGTAATTGTGTACATTAGTTTTCCAGTCATATGAACATAAAGAATACAATATATGGAAATTACGATTTCCCATGTTAGTAACCGAGGCCAAGTAGTATGTAGTACAAATTGTTTTCTAGTAAAATTATAACGAAATGGGATTACACCAAAATAATATGAAAAATTAACAAAAAGAATTTCTAAATCATGTCTACCTCGAGCTGAGGTTGTGAAAAAATTGTAAATTGATTTAAATCCTAAATATGGATTGAGATGACAATAGAATTCATAAGAACTAAAGAAAAGTTTGATTCCGTCCATTTATGACTTCGAAAATATAAAATGGTATTTCAACTGGTGAAGCCTCTCTACGTCTGGCTTTCAAAGTAAGAAATTGAGTCTCATTCTGGAAGTCAATTTACTTTTCAGCTCAACCTTGGCACATGTAATGTAGGTCATGTAAACACAATAGTTTCTAGTTCAACTTAAACAATTTAACTATTACCTAAACTATCCGAATTAAAACATTCAAAACTACTGATGTTTTCAACTTTAATTGATTGCCAATCTTTATTATACTGTGCTACATCATTTTACTGCTTAACAGAAGCGTATATAATTTTCTTTCCATCAATAAGATAAGAACTACAATTACTTAAATTATACAAAGGCATAAGGTAGTTCAGAGTCCAGTTTGCATTTAATAGTATACTTGTATGTTATATATTGTACTTAATTTTTCGATTCATATAAAGAATTTTGTACATTTAAGATTTAATGAAGATCACCAATCTGAATATAATATTTTATAATTTAATTGGAGTTTATAAATCTAATGCTTAGTACACATTGATTTACTTTTGTACCATACATAGTATAATATGGAATATTTTGGTCCAACAACAGCATTTGAATTGGCAGTCCCAATTTTTTAAAGGACTTCCAATAATTTACTTTACAATATTGAGTAAATCTGTAGTTTATAAAGATATATTGATAGACATCAAGAATGTAAGCAAGTATAATTAAGAACCAACAATTACAATGCTCAAATAGAATCACATTAAAATTCTTTTTTATAAAAATTACGAAAGTTTATATAAACATTGATTGGTATGCATTAGATGATCCACAAAGTAAAATAGGAAATAATTAGTTTATAATATATATCACCACAACCATAAATCCTCAAGATCAACTCGAGTCATTTTAAACTAAAGTTTGTTTTAAATTCTTTGTACAGGAAAAACATATTCCAGTAGGTTAACCGTTTGACGGATAAGACTTTTCATATTTGGACTATTTTTTTTTAATGATTAGTCATATAATTTCTCAGGTAAACTACTGTGAAGGATTTGTATATCAATTTCGTTTTGTTAGAACAGACTTTTGGTTTGTATTTAGTTTGCTTTCGAATGTTACCATAAGGTACATATTAATAACACATTGATTTTGCATATATATTAATATAATCACAATTAACATTGCAACATAGTAATAGTTCGATTTGGCCTTCAACAAATATTCAAACATTGAATTGATACATTGAAATAATAGTTGAATAATCCTTTAAACTGTACAAACCACAAAGCAACTCAATCAAAGGACGGAATAATATTTTTAAAATTGAATCTAATAGAGTATAAAAATGACTAGAATGAAATTATTAGAAAAATTCTAAAAACATTCAACAAATTGAGGAACAAATCAAATCAGGCCGAAAGGGAGCAGATGGTTAAAGAGCAATCCAATATTTCATGTATCAATTAAATGGAAGTACTAATTAGCAATCTAATGTTCAACAATTTCTAAACATGCATCAATACCATTTTTCGTTGCACGAAAAGCAGTTTGATCTTTTAGAGTTGATAGTAATTGTTCAGTGAGAAGAACGCGAATTCGTACATTTCCTGGAGGGTGAACAGACAAGAAGAGACGTTCAATTGGGATAAATTGTTCTGTTGAAGAAGTTACATGAGAATGTGAAGAGTTTGAATGGAACAATGAGCTAAGGACTGAAGTTAGTTCAGTAATGGATGGTGATGATAGACAAACTGGATGATAGAGAGTTGGTTGCGAATTAGAACCATCTGTTTCACTATTATGTCCATGAGATTCCTGCATGATTCATAGAAAATTCAACTGTTTGTTCAAAGTTCAGGGCGAATTCAATCTAAACCTACATACCTGGTGAATATCCGATAGTGTTACATAAAATGTTATTTTATAATGGAGTGCATTATAGAGTCTTATCCCTTCTGCTAATCCGCAGACTTCAACAAATTCTTCTTTACTAAGCCGAAGGAGATCGATGCCACTGTAATCCCATAGTGTTTTAGTTGACGAAAACCTTTTCATAAAATGATTTTCACATTTAATACTGTTTACAAAAATCATGCTTAATCCAAAGAAGAACTCACCTATTCCTTATGAGCCAACGTCTTACAGCTTCTGGAGAGAAATGAGCGGAAAAGTAATTGGAATAATGGTTATAGGCTCCATTTACCAGGCCGTTACAATGTGCACTACCGTGTCCAGGATTTTCTGGACTTTCACCACCGGGTGCATGATCCGATGAATAAGCAGGGGATAATATGCCAACATGACCATGATTATTATTATTAGTATGGGCATGATTTTGGACTGAGGAAGTTGGTTGGGATGGAGAGGAGTCCAATGACTCCAAAGATATCTACAAAGCACAATGAACAGTAAATGAGTACATATTCAACTGAACTGGAACCAACTAGATCAATCAGAAAGTCAACAGACGATCACTTTACTTACATCTGACAAAACTGTACACTCATATGAAGGCTGGAGCTTAGCTTGTTCACCTGGTGTTTTCTTCAGAATTTTTTCACGATCTTGTTTATGTTTTCGATCCGCACCTTTTAATTTAAAAACCTTAACTTGACAAGCAGCAGCATGGAGTCGAACGTTATCCGGATGTGAATAAGTTTCAATCATCATTCGAAACGGAACACCTTTTTCTCCCCCATGTTTTTTAGGAGTAAATTCAGTACTTATACAATTAACCTAGAGAAAACAGGTTAATTAGTTTGAATTCTCACATGAACTGCTTAGTACTTTACCTTAACATACAATCCGACCTCTTTCAATGGCTCCCAAAGAAATTGTACAGTATTAGTTGGAGAATCCCCTTGTTGTGGTAACATATTTACACCGTAAGATAATGGAAGATCAACCTATGAGAGGCAAGAAATTCAGTAAAATGCCTATGAATTCACGAACTTGTATTTCACATACATGAAGAATTCTATCGTTGGGATGAGCATCTTCCCATTGGACAATTTGTTCCTTTTCCGAAAACTGAAGCCTACGATCATGGAAACACAGACGTACAATGGAACGAAACACAACTCCACGATATGCAGTTAATTCTCCTAATTTCTTTAGTTTAATTTCATAAGGTTGTCCTTGGTTGAGATATGTTAGCGTTTCTTCATTCATTTTTGTAGCAATCGATGTAGCGGCAGCAAGAACATATTGAAACCTACAAATCCGCCTCACATTATAGCATTAAAACATACAAGCTTCTATTTAACTTACCTTCTTTCACAATCCAATGATGGTGGTGGGTTTGAACCAGAATTATTGCTGGTGGATGAGCCTTGGTGAGGCGGTGGTGAGGGTGGATGATTGTCAAACTGAAAGTCACCAGGCAATGATACAGAAGATCCGCCATGTAAATGTGCTGCAGACAATGGGGTGAGGCCAGCCTCTTTTAGAAACCCCCTAAGTATTTGTTAAAACGCCTGCATTAAAAATTTGCTCCATCCAATTTTTTGACGTAATATTGGCATAAGAAAATTATAGGATGCATTAAGCTCTAACCCTACGCGAGTCGTTGGATGACGTAGAGTTTATTTACTTTAAGCCATTAAGCACACAAAGTACAACTCATTCAACAATGGAGAAAGCAAAATCAATTGAAAATAGAAATAACATTTAGTTTTCTAAGAAATAGAAAAAGCATATAGAGTATGAGTCAAGAGATTCAATTAAATTAATTCACTGTAGAACTATTACACCACTACTTTTAGTGTTGAAAGACAGAAAACAGAAAAACAATAACCCTTAATGACTTCCCAAGACGACGATTTCTGGCGTTTGAAAGGGAAAAGAGGTAGAAAGCAAAGTGATTTTAATTGGATTTCTTTCTCTCTGAGCCATGTTTTAATTGAAATCCAATTTCATTATATAATAAAAATAGGGTTCTTGGGAAAGATGTTAATTTATTACAGGTCTACAAAATATTGAGGAAAAACATATAGTTTGCAGCTAAGCCATGCTCTAGCTCGTAGTTCAAAAGCAACGTATAACTCATAGTCATAAAGGAATAAAATATAAACTTACGTTACAGAATTTGATGTTTGTTGTGCGGATCCGGTGTTATTTCGGTGATGATGATAAAGTGATGGGAGTGCAAGAAGTGCTTCAGACATATCGTAAGACGCTGTTGACAAATCCGCTCCAAGTCCCGATAATGAACCATCAAAATCTGCAGCTAAGCTTTCAGCTTCGGACCACAAACTACCTAGTAGACCAAAACCAATGAATAAACTAAGTAATTACTCAATTCAATTTGGGTTTGAGAAACTAATGCTCAACTTACCATGTCCTACTTGACTAGCATTATTACCACAATGAACATCAGATTTACATGGACCATTAGAACCACCGGTTCCACTATTTCCATTACACTGTGGCCCATTGTGGTAAGAGTTTGTACTCATGGAGTAAGATCCAGATCCACTACCATTGTTATTACCAAATTTACGTTTACGATTTTTGGAACTAGAGGATGATGGGGTAGATTGTTGATGTGATGAACAAAGACTTTCTATTTTATCAGAATTATCAGAAGCATTGTCAGAACAGGAAGATGGATCATCCATTGGCGATGACATTATGGGAGGTGTGGACCAGGCTGGGGTTTTAGGTGGACGTGGCGTCATTCTTACTTCGGAGGAGGACATACTTCCTGCAAAAAAAAACATCTTTATTAGTAACAGTTTGGGAGCAAATTGTTATATAAGCTATTATTCTAATTATGTAATTGACAACTTAAATTAATTCCGCATACCATATTTAGTATCATAATCAGATCCAAGAATACCAATAATGCTTAAAAAACTCATGAATAAAAATATTCAATGGCAGATACCGCAAGTTAACTTTCAAATTCAAATATGCGAAAGTTATCCAGAAAGTTTATTCAGCCTTGATCCAAAAACGAATAAGATATTTTCAACAATGCTTTAGCTAACTATTGCAAACCGAAACACCAAAAAATTTGTGTTATGTAATTGTTGGGCAAATGTTTCCTTAAACCAATACCACTAGACGAGACACGAGAGAAAAAACTCAAAAAGCTAAATTTAACTCAGGGTAATTCCAAAAGAGCCTTTGAGTCAGGGAATCCAAAAAAAAAACCAATCCCTTTGGAAATACCAGATTCGAAGAAAAGAATTATATAAACTTCACACACAGACACAGTTCTCTGTTATCCTATTTTTACTTTAAAAATACTTAATAAAAATAAAATCCAACCTAGGAATACAATGCCCTTAACTTGAAACCCTTAATAACCTTCGATGTTGTATTTAAATATTTAACCTAGGAATGTATATTTAAACTACCAAACCAAAACATTATAAAGAAACAACAACAAAAAATGCGATAAAATTGATAATGTTACAAAATGATTTTAAAAAAAGTATTACTACTAACCCGAAGAAAAACAATTCGTTCTCAATACATATTCTGATTTTATTTTATGGGTCCAAAGATTAAAAGTAGCTAAAGCTAACTATAATCACTATTGATTTAAAGGAATGAAAGACAGAAGAAAGACTTAAAGTTAAGAGTTACTTGTGCAATTTGGTTATGCTATGCTGTAAGGCCAGTAAATCTAAATAGCATTTCATCTTCATGAGGATTGACGCAATGAAAATGGAACTAAGAGCCATTTAAATAATCAAGACAACATCTTCATCATCAATTCATTCCATATCACTTACATTAGATATTACTAGAAACTACATAATAATACTAATAATTACGTTAACATTAGCGCAGCTGTTAAAATCAAACCAATCAACTAACTGAGCTTAAATTTTAAAAGTAAACCAAGTAAAGTAAATGCATGATAAGGATAAGATTATAAAATATAAGACATCTTTCCTTCAGCTCCTCTAACTGCATCATTCCATGTCATGTTGCTAGGAAAGAAGGACTAGGAAGAAGAAAAAACTAATTTATTTCTCTCTTCTCTCTCTAGATTCAAAATTCATTTAGATTTTGAAAACTAATCGTTATACTGGAATAATGATTATGCGATAAAAAAAATAATTTCTAGACCATTCGCTTTCGTTCGTGTCAAACAAATAAAAATCAACAGTTATCTTTTAAAGCTTCAAAATTTATTCCATACATAATATCTTGTCCCGATGAGCATTCAAAATGGAAGATAAAACACAAGCCAAAATATTGATTTGGATGCAACAGGCATGTCTTTGGGATGATTAAGGAAAACTAATTTTCAAAGCAATGGATTTCATTCATCAACGTTTTCCTTGCAATAATTGTTTACTTGATTTGATTTCATGCTTAAACATTGGCTGAAGAAATGATTGACATCAAATATCAATATACAAAAAAAATGTTTTACGAAGGCTACATTTTACTTTAGTGACCTCGAACCTTAGTGAGGTGAAAACACTTAAATTTTTATAAAAATTGTAACAACAAAATATCTTGAAAATAAATTTTTAGATATTTTTATTATATATTGATAGCTTACGGTAATGGGACATACTTGCTAGAAGATGATGAAATCCTGCACGATAGTCATCCATCATGTTGGTGTACATTTAGATAAGATTTTTTCTGACTTTGACTTCACTTAAATAATTTATAAGTTGAAGTCTGATATTTTAATAGATGGAATAAAGTAAACACTACCGAAAATTTTCAATTCCTGATTCGTTTTCTATATGTATTAGTATTTTTTTATAATCCAGTTTCAGCCAGAGACTCAGGTTTCAGGTATAATATTATAGTCATCAAGTAGTCATTAGAAGATGGGACTGTCTAAAACTAAAATTACTTTTTTCATCAGTAGTTTAGAACTGCTTTTGTTTTTATCTCATGGAGAAGTAAGAAGAAATGAAATGAAGACCAAAAGTTAAGATAGAACTTTAACTATTAATTTGCTTACGCACTAAAAAATTAACAATTGTCGTCGCTTCTCTTTCTGTCACTTTTCACAGTAATTTGAACATATAGGAAGCTTCTAAAAACTTTTAAATTGGAGAAAAAGCGAAGAAATGGAAAAAGAAATGAGTAATTAATACTTTTCTTGAATAGATATTGAAATGCAATATTGGTCCTGGAATGATTTTTTAAAATTATATCTAAGAATAGGAATATATAAAGTACTGTTTTGATTTTAATTCTTCTCCTCTTAATAAAAATTCTCTATTATAATATTCACCAAAACAATTCATAAGCACATAAGATTTTCCACTACCACAGTGGTATCGTAAGAGTTCAGTCGTCACCACCATCATCCACCAACAAAAACTTGTTTAAAATTTTTGGTATACAGATTTGTAATTTTTGTTGAAAACTTTTTTGGGTAAATTTTTTAAAAGCTTCACTTTTTTCTTTTCCTGATCATATAATTACTTTTACTAATTTCCAATAACAATAAAAACTACGACACTTGATGCTTCAAAGTTTTTTTTGTGATTGTGAACCTTTTGATGGAACACCTTAGTAATGACTCTTTTCTTTCTCTAACTTAACACGAGACATTTATATTAATAAAACAAACCAAAATAACTAATGAAGAGCAATAAGTAAAATTATTAACAACTCAAATCACGTCATAAAAGCATTAATATGAACTTGAACAAGTATTCAAGTCATAAAATTTCATTGGGACTAGTTGGTATAATTTAAGAAATTTCTTGAAATGTATAACAATGAACAATTTACAATAGAATAATAATGCTTAAATCAATCTCAATGATACTTTCTTCAAGCTAAGCTGACGCCAAGTCAAGAAACTGACTAAAGCTCTGGAACTGGAGCTCACTCAACTATATAACATTAGTTATACAAAAAAGCGAATCTCGATTACTAATCCTAGAACTTTGATCCTAGAAGTTATAAATGCTATTGCTTGGTTTCTTGTTCTTCCATAAAGTGTACTAAATGAAATTGAAAGAGGACAAAATAGTAATACTTAATACTTTTCGTTTTCACTAACACACATAAACTATGTTCAGATTCCAGGTCCAAAAAGAAAAAAAAATGCTACTTGTGTTACTTATTTATACTGTCCTTCCAGAACTTTGTAATCGTAACACCAAACCATAAGTTTAGTTTAGTTTAGTATAGATAGAATTTTAATATTATATTACGTAAGTCACGTTCGTTATAATATTTTCATTTTACACTATTTGATCCATACTCCAATACGAATTGCGAATACCCCAAACTTCCTATTGTATAATGTGTAGTAAAAACATCTAGTTTCTGATACAATGCAATACAATACAAATTCATGGCAATTAGTTACAATATACACTTACATAAGCTCTTTACTCCTTTTTTTGTGGAACATGATTAATATGTAAAGCAAAAATGTAAAATTGCGATGTACTAGAAGGATAAATGATAAAATTATGCATTCTTTTTTTTTATGAGCTTAGTAACTAAGTAGGAGTCTAATCGGCTGGCTGAAGTAATTAAATGCAGCGAAAGACCTATAAATAGATGTCCAGAAAACAGAGTTTCATTTCATATTACTGGACAAAAGAGATCATTAATATAAATATGATTAAATTTTAAAACAATGTCCTTATGAAAGCCGGACATAAAGTTTCAGCATATAAGTAATTATTGAAATTTGCTCTTTGACTTGAACCACTACCCCTAAAAGACACCCAATCTTAATTCCACGAGCAGATCGTTAGTGTTTTGAGTCTATTAGCATAAAGTGCTTACAAAAGTTTTAGGAGACTCATTAGAGTTAATAATCCCAATTATTATTACCCATGTAAAATATTCATGAAGTAAAGTGGATTGGTGAGTTAAAAGAGATATGAAAATCTGAACGGACAATCAACTCCAGATCCAGAAGCATGAAATAAGATCATCATCCTTCATCCTCTTCATTATTTATGTGGCTCAAAGGGCATACATTAGGATGAACCAAAGTAGAACATTTTACATGCATCTTTGGATAACTTAATTTAATAATTCCTCTATTACTTCATAACTGAAAAATTGACTATTTGTGTCGAACCGTACAGTATAATTTTAAACAAAGTGGGAAATATATCGTCTATATACAGTAAAGCAAAAACGCTTAAGCTCATAAATATTCATTATTAACAAATAAACAAAAAAAAATAAAACGCTGATGCTTTTACGAATACCAATACATTGTAACACTTTGTTTCATTTTAACCAATGCATCCATTTATTCCATACAAACTGAAGTCTGTAAGCTATTTTAACTAAAGAAAAAAGCATACATTATTAAAGATCACGCCTTCGACTTCAAGATAATTAAATGCGATTTAAAATATTTTAAACAGATTATGTAAAAGGATCTTCGTCATACTTACTATTATGTACTGATTGAGAAAATAAAAGCTTACTTGAAAGCAATTAGTCCAATACAATATTCAGTGCGGTAGGAAAAGAATAATCAATCTAATAGTCAGTTAGAACTTTTACAACGCACTGGCTCTCAGATCTTGTAAAGTTTAATATGATTGGAATCAATCCGTAATAAATTTGATGCAAAAAAAGAATTGGTGCATCTGGGAAAAGAATAGGTGCAACTTAAGTCATCTTTGATTCCAATATATCGCAGACAGACAAGTAAAGTTGTCACATTCAAATATTCTCGAATTATTTCATAAAATGATTTGTGATTTATCATTGTAACGAGAATGAAGTAAGTCGTGAGGATGGATCATTTTCACAATGAATCATAAAGTTGGATTTCTTAAGATTACGAGCATGTGTTTGTTTGGAGCACTTATGCATCATTGCCTCCTGCTAAACATGGAATATTTAGATTAATAGAGCAATTAAGAATTTATCATTGCGTTTACGTATGCAACTATTCCATCTGTTTTACTTATCTAAAAATAAATTAATTCTTTCATTTCATTCGAAAGGATAAATATTTTGCTTCCTATTAAATCGCTTATAATTCATGTGAGATTGTGAGAATAATGGCGGTAATCAAAATCCCAATGTTTCATTTACACTCAAGTACAAGTAGCCAGATTTCAATTTTCAAGGACCAAAACATAAAATAATATAATAATAAAAATTTTATATTGAAGAAAATAAACCGGACAACCTGTATAGAAAACTGCTCAGCGAAAATGGTACTAAACATACACTATTGGTACTGTTCGTACT
>JAQGCY010000079.1:0-31807 GCA_034700645.1 Xenylla mediterranea | reverse complement strand
CATCACGGACATCACGGACAGAGGCAAAATTATATAATGCTTCGCATTTAATAATTGCGACCAGGATTTTTTTTTTGGACAAAAAATAGCTTCTCATCAATCACCATTTGCATGCTACGTAGCTAAGCTATGGTGTGCTACTTCGTTTAGCAAATACCAAATACCTACACTTATCACCACAACAAAAGTTGATTTAGCATACTTTTAATGTTTAACGTTTATGTTTAGCTAGAATAATGCTGCAAAACAGATCTTGCGGAATAATAACAATAAAAATATGACGTACGCAAATTCTCTGTCTCTATGTACATGTACGCCATAACCAATTGCTATTGCTACCTGAATGAAACCTTTGGAGAGTTAAAACAAAAAAAAATCAACCATATTCATATTCTGTATTCTTCATAATCATAATGCACAAATTGACGAAAGCACCCAGCAACAATTAAGCCATGAATATTAGAATTTAAATCAAATCTCTTGAAGATAGCTAAGCCTTTATCTGCCAAGTCAATTCTATTATTGAAACACGCGAAGGAGAAATTAAAGCCAAAAGATCCATTTGTAGAAGTGGATTGTTCTCTTATTTGGGATGTGTAAATTCAATTCCTAAACACAGTTAACTTAAGTTAAAGTTTAGAAGACTAGTCATTACTGTCATGTAATATAAATGAATTGAACTATGATAACCTAAGTAAATGTGACATAAAAAACTACAGAAAATTTAGTTGGAATAACAGAAGATGCTACTTGTGATAGTTTTGCGTCTCTCTGTTGCAGTTAAGAAGTTTTAACACAAATTCAATCAAAATGTGCAAAGTGAATTGTGACATTGACTCATAACTCTAGGCTACAAAAATTAATAATTTAGTTTCATAGTTATATAAATAATTCTGGTTGGATTGGATGTATAATTAATTAATTATAATTATACTCAAGCAAGTTGTTCTTGTTGCATTTGCGATGCTCGTAGTGTGCCACACAGACATTTACAATTTATTGGCATTCACAAATTTACTAACAATCAATGCAACATTAGAATGATAAAGTGAAACATTTGTTCCAAAATGTGGGACAAATTACTTATTACAGTAATTTCTACACTCTTAGTCCCCAGCACTTTATCTAAACAAGAAATTGAGGATTATTGGAAAAATGTGTCCAAATATAGAAAATGTGGTGTTTTAAGTTATTCAACGTAAGGCTTGAAAATTTAAAAGCAGTAGCATTAGATAAACCAATTCTATCTAATTTTCCATAATTTAATTATTTAAAGGAATATAGACGAAGAATTTCCGGTGGGAATAACAGTGCTGAATAATGCTGAGAAAAATATTTCATTTTCCTTAACCGTCACAGATTCAGTCTGCCATGTTAAAAAATGTGAGCAAGTAATTTCGGACTCAACTTGCCACAAGTTAAATAAAGAAAATGTAAGCGTTTTTAATTTTAATTCTTAAAATCTGTAAAATGCCTACAATCATGGATTTTAAAATTTTCAAGATTTTATTTCAAAATGAGACTGCATTAATAGACTGTAGTTGTAAGGACCTGGTAAGTAGTTACAAGTAATTAGATATAGATAACTCGTTAATCTTTATATTATTAATTTATGATAATTTCAATTAGGATATAGCACAAATATTCCAAGAGAAGCAGTTTAACAGGAATTATACCGGAGTTATGTTTTCACCTTACAACAAAAATTGGTATAAAGCTAAAGATGATGTGTATATATCGAAATGGAATAATTACACAATAAATGAAATAGAAATAATGCTCCAAGTATTAGCAACCAGGTTTTCTAAAATTTCGACTTATGGAACAGGTGCAACGAGTAAGTAAATTAAATCAATGTCAACGTCAAGGCGAGAATGGTCTGCTCATAAATATCGATACTGTTGTATTTCCAGGTCCATATTATGATTGGACTCAAGGTGATTCGGCAGGTTTTGTTCCAGTTGCAGCAGCAAACGTCAATAAAAAATTAGCCAAATATAATTTACCAACATTACGAATTCTTCAAGGAGCTTATCAAAATCAAATTGAGGAGATTTATAATCGCGAAATTGAAAATGCATTTATTACAAGTGAATTAGCAAATAAAGAATTTCCTGGAACAGTTCAAGGAATTATTATTTCTAGCGACCTAGTTGGAGATAATAAGACTGCAAATGATGTGATAGAGAAAATTAACAAATTCAAAGATAGAGCCAAGAAATCTAAATTGGAAATTGGTATTCGACTTTCCATTTGTCAAGATATCATACCAAAGAAACTTCCAGAGGCTGAGTAAGTGAGCGACAATGAGCCTTTAGTGTTTAGGAACAATTGATTGAATATGTTATGTTCTCAAATTCTCTACAGCAATGATCTCCATAGTGTTCCCAAAAATTTTACCTATACTGCATTTGCCACTGCAGAATTGGAAGTTTTATTTCGGCAATTGTTACCACATATTGATTTTATAATATGCACTTATATGCCACCTCAGATGTTAAGTTCAGAAAATTTGCAAAACCTTGTTCAAGAGCATGGTTCGAACTTTCTTAAAATTCGAAAAATCTTGGAATGGGTCAAACCAAATATTCGAGTCATTGGTCAAACTGGTTGGCCTAGTCATGGAATAGGTGATAATAATAATAAAAATAATATTAAGAATATGGTCGAGTTTTGGAATAGGATAAGCGATTGGGCAGCACAGAACACGTTTGAGTTAGAATTATTTGAAGCATATGATGAGCCTTGGAAAATTAGTTTGAAGGATCCAAATGATTTTAAGAAAACTGGGCCGTATGGGTCAGAAGGACATTATGGATGGTGGAGAAGATATGATGAAAAGGCGTTCGGAAGCCCTATGAAAGCTTATACATTTATACCAAAGATTGCGGAAGTTGTAAATGAAATTGAAGAAGATTCTTCATTAAATGGAGAATCTGAACAAATTTTGATACTTATTGCTGTCGGGGTAATCATATTCTTGTTCGTTGGAATAATTATTAGTGCATTAATCTGGAGACTGAGAAAAGCAAAGGTAAAGTTTAATTGAACCTTGATATAAGCAGATCAGAGTTTTTAGAAAGCTAAATTCTTGGTTTAACTTTCAGAACAATATAATAACCCGTAGTACTCAGGAAATAGCGAAAGAATTCCGATATGGGCTTATGCCTAGAAAAGGAAGTGAAGAAGTTGAATCTACAATGAACGGAACTCCAACTGATGCTAAAGAAGATGATAAATCTTTTGTTGTTGCTCTCAAATTCCCGTACAATAGGAAATATGAATTATGCAGCAAGAAATTTAAGATTGGTAAAGAACAGTATTCCACCTCCTGTTTCTTTTCAACATTGAAATGAAATTAATTAAGCAATCTTCTAGATGAATCATGGATCATTGGCCAAGGAAACTATGGAATTGTGTATGGTGGAAAAATTGACGGAGTACAAGGACACGTTGCATTTAAAACTTTAAACTCGAATGGATCACTTATAGAGCTCAAGAATTTGCTCTCCGAAATTAAAATAATGTCTTACGTCGGGACTCATGAAAATATTGTTAACCTACTTGGAGCTTACACTGCCAAAATTGAACAAGGAGAAGTCTATGTAGCATCGGAGTATTGTGAACTTGGTAATTTAGAAAAATATATTAAGGCTCAGAAACCAATTCCTGGATATACACAATTAAATAAGGCAATACCAAATCAACCAGCCACGAATTATGTTGTTGCTTTTTTGTAAGATAATTGATGAGAGACTTGCTGTTAGATGAAAAATTAAAAATATCCTTAATTTTGCAGCGAACCAGAAGAATCAACTTCCAACTTTGTTCCAATGAAGACAATAAGCAAAAAAGAATTCCTTAAATGGGCATACCAAATTGCGTGTGGTATGGAATATATTGCCAGCAAAAAAGTCATCCATTCTGATTTAGCTTGCAGAAATGTTCTATTGACCATAAGTGAAAATGCCAAAATTGCTGATTTTGGTTTATCCAAACAATTATATTACAATACTCAGTACATGAAAGCCAATACGAAGGAAGAACTACCTTGGCGTTGGATGAGTTTAGAATCTCTCAAAACGTTAACATTTTCAATTGAATCTGATGTTTGGAGTTATGGTATTTTACTTTGGGAATTATTTTCTTATGGTGATACGCCTTATCCAGGAATAATTGGATGGAATCAAGGATTTTTACATGAACTTGACATCAATGATTACCGGATGGAACCACCATCGGAGTGTCCCACGGAAATGTAAGAATAATAATAAGATAATTGAAATAGAATTATAAAACTGTTTTTTACAGGTCCAACTTGATGTCCAAATGTTGGGATAAAATTCCTTCCAACCGTCCTAATTTTACTGAGCTCAAAGACAAAATTTATGAATTATACCAAAGGGAAGCTTAATCTACTTCAATCAATTCTGCTATCCACTGACTGCTTTACAAGAAACGCTGTGATATGTTTACGAGATGTTATTTGTTCCGAAATAAATTAAACTTTAGACCTTTCAAATTTTAAACTAATTTACACCAGTCATAAATTTCTGCTTGCCGATGTATAATGAAATTACATTGTTTTCTTAGTACATATCAATCAATTTTGATATTTTGATTCTGCTATGTACCATTACTCATATTCCTCATTAAATCTTCAGATAAATGCTAATGTAAGCCGTAAGGATACTCCATTTAAACTATGCTATCATCAAATCCGACCTGATTTACTTATAATAAATTAATTTTCCTTGACAACGAAACCCCAATGTTATTTAGAATCAACGTATTGAAAAAACAAGTTTATATTTCGAAGTCAGTTTTTATCACTTTTAGGATTTCGTGATAATTTTTCTGCTATAATCTAAAAGTGCTCAAATAAATAATCGAAAATCGAAGTGTCTATTACTTCCAACGCAAAATGAATGGACAATCCGTGAAAAATTTAATTGAATCGGATGGAAAGCTTATCACTAATGTAAGACCTGCTAAAGACTGAACCCCCAAGTAAATTGATCATTTGTATTATTTAATTAACGTTAGGCATGTTGGGAATTTACAAACAATAATAGCCAAGGCAAAAAGTACGTTTGGATTATTGATCTGCTCTTCTACCCCTACCAACTCGTCCCTGGTACTGTTACCAAACATATCAATGTTAAAGATGAATTCTCCATGTAAGTTTGAAGAAAATAGAATTGCCTTATTCCTAGGGCTTTTTAACATCCTTAACAAATGCTTATCCACGTATGATTTAATAGACATTTTACTGGAACCTACATTCAAAATCCAACCATACCACTGCGTTCTGCCCAGAACTATTTACCAAGTTTCGAATTCCGCAGTGATACACCAATGAATGGAGTCATTTCAAAAATTACAGTAGTTCAAGGAAATCCACAAGAAAATCAAACCATTGAAACTGTTTCTTCTGATTCAAGTGAGTGAAAGAACTGCATAATCACAAGGCTCCATTTTTTTTCTTTACTTATAAATTTTGTAGAATGGATGAAATGTAAATCTGGATCAAACTATTGCAATTCATCAAATGAGCAATGGAAATTTGAGGCACTGATTCCAACTTTTACATTGAATGTTCCAGATAGGGTTTTTACCTACAACAGTTGCATCATCGTCATCATCGAATTCATTAATACTTCCATTATTGGAATTCCTCTGGATATCGTGGAACAACAAGAAGACAAACATGCTGCATTAGTACTCCTAAATTCTAAGCTCTACGACTCAAGAGAAAATGGTGATTTTGAAATGAAAGTAAAGGGTTCGAAATTAATGGCACATAAAAATATCTTAGAAGGTGACAGTAAGAGAATGCACTCTTTTAATCAAAAATTAAAGTAATATTTTACCAGTCCGCTTTTATGGTTCATAGCCGGAAGTTCTGTGTTTAAGGCTATGATGGAAACCAATATGGTTGAAAAGAATAAGAACGCGATCGAAATCGATGATTATGAGCCAGAAATTATCGAGGAAGTGCTTAAATATATATATACTGGGGAAGCTAATTTGGTTGATCATCCCGTGCAATTGTTTAAATGCTCCGATAAGTATGACATTCCAGGACTCGTAGACAGTTGTGAAAAGTATATTGCTAAAAATATTTCGGCAGTCGGATACACTAAAATTTTTGAAATTTTCCATTTGTATGGGGAAAGAGTTCCACTTTTAAAGAAATCTGCTGAGGATTATTTCAAAATGTAAGTGAAAAAGATATAATTTCTTTTGAATGAATGAATGATTAAGTTATGCACATAGGAATGAAAATGTGCTCATTGAGTCAGAAGAATTTCAAAATGCGGTCCGGTTGTATCTAAAAGAATTTGCGGATTTGTACATGTCAAAGAAGCGTAAGCGAGAGGAAGATTAACTTTAAAATCCTTGGATCTAAAATGCTGATGTGTGAATTTAAACAAAGACCAAAGTACTATTATTAAAAAAGTATTATTAGCCAATACAACTTATATTATAAATTAATTGAATTGAACAAATAAATCCAGTAATAATAATTTCATCTAATCAAAGATCCGTTTGTATATGGAGTGAAAGAAAAAGAGAAACCGATTTTAAATTACACTTAAATCTTAAATGAAACAATCATTGTGAACGATGACTAATATTATTAATAAATTATTAGATTCCCAGTTGATGCTCAATTGTTGGAATTGAATACCTTCCAACCGTCCTAATTTTACTGAGCTCCAGGACCGTTCTGTTTTTATGGTTTATAGCCGGAAGCTCCGTGTTTAAGGCTATGATGGATACAAATATGGTTGAAAAGAAAATGAAAGTAATAGAAATTGATGATTTTGAGCCGGAAATTATCGAGGAAATGATTAAATATATCTATATTGGGGAAGTTAATTTGGTTGATCATGTCGAGCAATTGCTCATATGCTCTGATAAATATGACGTTCAAGGACTTATGGACCATTGTCAAAGTTATCTTGCTAAAAATATCTCGACAGTTGGTTTTCCTAAAATTCTTGAATTACTTCAGCTTTATGAGGAAAGGATTCCAATTTTGAAGAAATCTGCTGTGGAATATTTTAAGATGTAAGTAAGAACAAGAAGCCAAAACTATATGCAATAATTCTAAAAAAAAATACTTTAAAACACATAGGAATGAAAGTTCGCTCAGTGAATCTGATAAATTTCTCAAAGCAGTCCGGATGTATCCAATAGCATTTGCGGATTTGTACATCTCAAACAAGCGTTAGCGAGAAGAAGATTAACTTTGATTTCAGTTTGGACCTTAAATGCTGATAACAAATGCTTTAAATTAAAATACCAATAATAAGAAATTACTATAACACAATACTAAATTATAAATTGAATTGAACCAATGAATCTAAGCACTTGATATATGTGTAATTAACGGTTCGCTTTATATATGCACTGATAGAAAATGAATAAAATTTTAAATTACCTTATTCGATCATGCATGCTTATGGGATAAAACTATTCCGACAATTGCTATTTTAATGCCCATTTTGTCAATTTTCCGAGTTACCATCAATGGTTTAAACCATTCATAGAGCCTGTGTGTATCGACATGATAGATTCGAGGAATTATTTCCTTAGCAACGAAACTCCAATGTTATTTACAATTATCGAGAATTAAGCAGCAAGTTTATATTTCGCTAAAGTCAGTTTGGATTCTGATTCTTCTATTAATTTTGCGATACTCTACCATAATCTAAAAGTGTTCAATTAATCAATCAAACAGTGTCCTCTATTCTCTCTTGCTGACCATTAGTATCGAACGCAGAATGAATGAACAATCCGTCAAAGATTTAGTTGCATCCTATGGCCATCTTGAAACTTATGTAAGTCCGACTGACGAATGAATACTAAAGTACATTTAACTTAAACTTCTGATATTACTTAATTAATTCTAGCCATGTTGTTGGGAAATTGAGAATACCGGAAACAAAAAGTACGTTTGGATTATTGAACCGCCCTTCTTCCCCGAGCGCCATGACTATAAAGCTGATTTTTTGAATAAACACATCAGTGTTAAAAATAAATTCTCCATGTAACTAAAAAAAACAATTGCCCTATTTCTTTACAACATAATTAAGAATTGTTTGCTCTTATATGATTTCATAGTCATTATACTGGACATCGAAATCCACGCCGTCAGGGCTACTTCAGTGGTGATATCATTTGTTATTTGGCAAACTTTGAATATCGTACTGATACGCCAATGAATGGACTCATTTCAAAAATTACAGTAATTCAACGAAATGGATCTATTTCTTCTGAGTCAGGTGGGTCAAAGAACTGCATAATCACCGTCCACTATTCTATTATTTTTTAGATACTGTTTTCTTTGTTTATAAATTTTGTAGAATGGATGAATTGTAAATCTGGATCTAAGTATGGCTATTTATCAAATCAGTCAAGGGAATATTGGGAATTGGATGCAAAAGGTTTTATGATCCCAAATTTTTCTTTAATGGTTCCTGGAAGAGTTCAAGTAAATTACAAAGATTGTATCATTGTCATCATTGAATTTCTTAATACGCTCAGTCTCAATATTCCACCGGCCATCTCTGAAGAACAAGAACACCAAAATGCTGCATTGCAGTTGACTTCTCAGCTCTATGAATCGAAAGACTCTGCTGATGTTCAAATGGTTGTAAATGGTACACAATTAATGGCACATAAAGCTATTTTAGCAGGTAAAATAAAAGAATGCATGCTTTCAATCAAGGTTAAAGTTAAAATTCTACCAGTCTGTTTTTTTTTGGCTCATAGCTAGAAGCCCCGTTTTTAAGACTATGATGGAAACCAATATGGCTGAAAAGAAAAGTTCAGTAATCGAAATTGATGATTATGAACCGGAAATTATTGAAGAAATGCTTAAATATATCTATACTGGGAAAGCTGATTTGGTTAATCATGCCGAGCAATTGCTTAGTTGCTCTGATAAGTATGACATTAAAGGACTCATGGACCTTAGTCAGAATTATCTTGCTAAAAACATCTCGGCAGTTGGGTTCGTAAAAATTTTTGAATTGCTTCAGCTTTATGGGGAAAGGGTTCCAATCTTTAAAAAATCTGCTGAGGAATATTTCAAGATGTAAGTACGAAAGTAAAAATTGTCTCTTGAACAAATGCAAGGATTCTAAAAAAAAAAATTTAAAACACTTAGGAATGAAAATTCGCTCATTGAGTCTGATGAATTTCAAACTATGGTCCGGTTGCATTCCAAAGAACTCTTAGATTTTTACATGTCAAGGAAGCGTAAGCGAGAGGAAGATTAACTTTGATATTACTCTGGACTTGAAATGATGATATGTGACATGAATTAAAATACAACTGAATTATGCTATGAACTAATTTACTACATACATATAAATTGAATTGAAGAAATAAATGTAATACTAACCAGCCATTACAAATGGGAGAACCAAGTGAAGCGGTGTTGGATAAACCATGATTAATCAATTACTGGTGCCAACCGAACAATAACTTAGTCCCAGTTAATTAATTGTTGGGACCAGCTTTAGCCTACATTTTGTATTTCCCGTATTAAGAATTTATTTCAGTACACGCTATTCGAAAGTGAACCACCCCCCACCCGGGGGCAACATGCCCCCGGTCAATATTGACCAATTACTTACCCAAATTAATCAATTACTTGGCGCCAATCGATTAATTACATGACCCAAATTAATCAATTACATGGCGCCAATCGATTAATTACATGACCCCAATTGATTGCTATTTTTCTACATTTACCATTCATAACGTTTGGTTACCGTTTAGTACAAAGAGGTAACTTTAATCATTACCTCTTTGGTTTCGTACCTGTAGTTATATATAACTTGACCTGCCCCTTGACCCCAGAAGCTTATGTACCAAACCCCAGGTCATTTGATCCAGTCGTTTTGGAGTTATCGTGTATACAGGCGGACGGACGGACAAAGCGTTCACATAAAGTGAGGTCGCCTCACTTAATAAGTTTAGCTAATTATTAACGGTGTATTATATTTTTTTAAGCAATTGCGACATTTCGAGTATGTGTGATGACATAATGTATTTAAGAAATTATTTCAATTTCCTCGGCAACCAAACTTCAATGTTAATTCCAATCAACTTGACTGAAACAATAAGTTTACATTTCGCTAAAGTCAGATTAGATTTTGAAAACTTTTTGCGATTTTGTGATAATTTTCCTGCTATAATCAAAAAGTGCTCAATTAATTAATCTAACGGTGTCCATTAATTTCAAACGCAAAATGAATTTACAGTCCGTCAAAAATTTAATTGAATCTTATGGAAAGCTTGATACTTCTGTAAGTCCTGCTGAGAAATGAGCCCTCAAGTAAATTAATCTATAGCGTATAATATTATTACTCAATTAAATCTAGCCATGTTGGGAAATTGTAAATAATAATAGTCCAGACAAAAAGTACGTTTGGATTATTGAACAGCCATCCAACATCTTTCGTCCTGAGAACATTTCCAAGCATATCAATGTTAAAAATGAATTCTCTATGTAAGTAGAAAAAACAAAAATGCCTGATTTCTAGAACTTTTTTTAACATAATTAAAATTGCTGGTCCAAATGTGATTTTATAGACATTTAACTGGAACCTATATCCCACATCCAGCACATGCATATTTTGTCAGTGGTTATTTAGCAAGCTTTGAATTTCGTACAGACACTCTAATGAATGGAGTTATTTCAAAAATTACATTAGTTCAACGAAAACGAACCGAAAATTATACAAGCATTGAAACTTTTTCAACCGAGTCAGGTGGGTTTAACTACTGCATAATCACCATTCAATTTTTAATTATTTCTTTGATTATGTATTTTTGACATATTGTTATAAATTTTTTAGACTGGTTGAATTGTAAATCTGGATCAAAGTATTGCTACTTATCAAATGAACAATGGGAATTTGATGGAAATACTTATATGATTCCAACTTTTACCGTGAAAATTCCTAATAGTGCTGAAATAAATTACAACCTGTGCATCATCGTCATCATTGAATTAATTAATACTTCCAATATTGGTATTCCTCCAGCTAACTCTGAAGAACAGGATCGCGAACATGCTGCATTAGTAATGGCTTCTCAAATCTACCATTCAAAAGATTATGCTGATGTTGCTTTGGTTGTAAAGCGTTCAAATGGAGAAAATGAAAAATTAATGGCACATAAAGCTTTTTTAGCAGGTAACCTAAATGTGGAATGTACGCTTTAAAGGCAATATTTTACTGGTTGATTTTTATGGTTCATAGCCAAAAGCTCCGTTTTTAGAACAATGATGGAAACCAATATGGTTGAAAAGAAAAGTTCAGTAATTGAAATTGTTGATTTTGAGCCGGAAATTATTGAAGAAATGCTTAAATTTATTTATACTGGGGAAGCTAATTTGGTTAATCATGCTGAACATTTGCTCAGATGCGCTGATAAATATGACGTTCAAGAACTCATTGATATATGTCAAAAATACATTGCTAAAAATATCTCGACAGTTGGTTTCGCTAAAGTTTTTGAAATTCTTCAACTTTATGAGGAAAGGGTTCCAATTTTGAAGAAATCTGCTGAGGAATATTTCAAGAAGTAAGTACGAAAACAAAAATGTATATACAATAATTCCAAAAAATACTTTAAATTAAAACACACAGGAATGAAAGTTCGCTCGGTGAATCTGATGAATTTCACAAAGCTGCGAAGGCGTATCCAATAGAATTTGTGGATTTGTACAACTCAAAGAAGCGTAAGCGAGAAGAAGATTAACTTTGATTTAAGTTTGGACCTAAAATGCTGATAACAACCCTTTAAATTAATTAATTCAAATAATAAGAAAATTCTATAAAACAATACAACATGCATTTTGATTGAATTAAATAAAGAAATAAATCTAATAGTACTGTTACATTGAATTGATTTTAAATTACATTACGTTGCTCTGAATCTCCAGACTACTAACTATGTATTTTAATTTAATTCAACTTTATATAGTTTTAAAGCGATTCCCAAATTTGAGCTGATTTACCGGAGAAATTATTTCTTTGGCAACGAAAGTTCAATGATATTTGAATTGGAGTTATTAAAACAGCAATTTCATACTTCGCTAAAGTCAGTTTAGATCACTTCTAGTAGTTTTGGATTTCGTGATAATTTTCCTCCTATAATCTAAAAGTGCTGAAATAAATAATCGAACAGTGTCAATTACTTCTTCTTTGTGATCATTAATATCCTGCGCAGAATGAATGTAGAATCCGTCAAGAGTTTTATTGAGAAGTATGGAAAGCGTGTTAGTGGTGTAAGACCTGCTAATGACTAAATTCTCAAGTTCAATAATTTTAAAGTTGCATTACTAGTTAATTAATTCTAGCCATGTTGGGAAATTGATAACAAGAAAAACCGGGACAAAAGTTACGTTTGGATTATTGAACGGCCCTTCGGAAGCAAATTCCAACCTTTTTCAATTACCACAAATATCAATGTCAAACAAGAATTCTCCATGTAAGTAGAAAAAACATAATTGCGGTATTCCTAGATTTATTTATAACACTTATTACCCAAATGGGATTCTATAGTCATTATACTGGAGCCTACGATCCTGTCCAGGGCTATTTTGCAAGTTTCGTATTCCGCACTGATACACCAATGAATGGAGTCATTTCAAAAATTACATTAATTCTTCGAAAACACTCAGCAAATGAAGCGTCCAATGAAACTTGTTCAGCTGTGTCAGGTGGGTTAGGTTACAGCATAATCGATTTCCCAATCATCTCTTATTTTTGCATTAAGATTCTCTCAAAGATTACTCTCTTAATTTACAAACTTTGTAGACTGGATGAATTGTAAATCTGGATCCAAGTATTGCTATTTTTCAAACGAACAATGGAGATTGTTGGTTCCTTTTCTGCTTCCAAATTTTGACTTGAACGTTCCTTATAGGGTTGGAACAAATTACAAGGAGTGCATCATCGTCATCATTGAATTCATTAATACTTCCAGTATTATTACTCCTCCGGCCATCTCTAAAGAACAAGAACACCAAAATGCTGCTTTGCAGTTCAATTCTTCTAAGCTCTATGAATCAAAAGACTTTGCTGATGTTCAATTGGTTGTAAATGGTTCAGAATTAATGGCACATAAAAACATTCTAGCAGGTAGCATAAAAGAATACACGCTTTCAACCAAGGTTAAAGTTAAGATTCTACCGGTCTGTTTTTATGACTCATAGTTGGAAGCCCTGTTTTTAAGACTATGATGGAAACCAATATGGTTGAAAAGAACAGTTCAAAAATTGAAATTGAAGATTTTGAACCGGAAATTATTGAAGAAATGCTTAAATATATCTATACTGGGAAAGTTGATTTGGTTGGTCATGCCGAGCAATTACTTAAATGCTCTGATAAGTATGACATTCAAGGACTCATGGACCTTTGTCAGAATTATCTTGGTAAAAACATATCGGCAGTTGGATTCGTAAAAATTTTTGAATTGCTTCAGCTTTATGGGGAAAGGGTTCCAATCTTGAAAAAATCTGCTGAGGAACATTTCAAGATGTAAGTACAAAAGTAAAACCTATAATTGTCTCTTGAACAAATGCAAGGATTCTAAAAAATACTTTAAAACAATTAGGAATGAAAATTCGGTCAGTGAGTCTGAAGAGTTTCATAATGCACTTCAGTTGTATCCCATTTCCAACGAACTTGCGGATTTGTACAACTCAAAGAAGCGTAAGCGAGAAGAAGAGTAACTGTGATTTCAGTTTGGACCTAAAAGGCTGATAACAAGTGCTTTAAGTTAAAATGCAATTAATAAGAAATTACTATAAAACAATACTACATGCATATTAATTGAATTAAATAAATGAATTTTAAATTACTTTACGTTGCTTCGAATCTCCAGACTAATGGCTATGCATGAATACATTTCAACTTTATGATTCTAAAGCTTACAGTGATTACCAAATCCAAGCTGATTTACCGAAGAAATTATTTCCTTGGCAACGAAAGTACAATGATATTTGAATTGGCGTGATTTAAACAACAATTTATACTTCGCTAAAGTCAGCTTAGATTTTGATCACTTCCTGGATTTTGTGATAATTTTCTTCCTATAATATCTAAAAGTGCTTAAATAAATAATCGAACAGTGTCAATTACTTGTTCTTGGTGATCATCAATATCCAGAGCAAAATGAATGTGCAATCCGTCAAAAGTTTAATTGAATTGTATGGAAAACGTATTACTGTTGTAAGACCTGCTAACGACTGAACTCCCAAGTAAAATAATTTATAATTTGCATTAATTAATTAATTCTAGCCATGTTGGGAGATCGAAAACCAGTTTAACCGGGACAAAAAGTACGTTTGGATTATTGAACGGCCTTTCGGAAGCCGAATTTCGGAATTCCAACCTGTTAACATTAGCACCCATTTCAATGTCAAACAAAAATTCTCCATGTAAGTTGTAAAAATAGAATTACCATATTCCTAGATTTTTCTCACATATATATATATACATATACATATATATTACACATAACACATATTACCCAAATGGGATTTTACAGTCATTATACTGGAACCTATATTCGAGATCAAAATGACGATGCTATTGCAACTGGTTATTTAGCACGGTTTCAATTTCGTACTGATACACCAATGAATGGAGTCATTTCAAAAATCACATTAATTTTTGGACAACAATCAGCCGAATCAGGTGATTCAGAGTACTGCATAATCTCTTATTTAGATTCGCTTTATTTGTAAACTTTGTAGAATGGATTAATTGTAAATCTGGATCCAAATATTGCTATTTAAAAAATGAATTCTGGAAATTTACCTCAGCTCCTTCTCACTTTCTGCTTCCAAATTTTGACTTGAATGTTCCTCTTGGGGTTGGAACAAATTACGAGGAGTGCATCATCGTCTTCATTGAATTCGTTAATATTCCCAATACTGATATTCCTCCGGCCATCTCTGAAGAACAAGAACACCAAAATGCTGCATTGCAATTGACTTCTCAGCTCTATGAATCGAAAGACTCTGCTGATGTTCAAATGGTTGTAAATGGTACACAATTAATGGCACATAAAACCATTTTAGCAGGTAACATAAAAGAATGCATATTTTCACACAAGGTAGAAGTTAAGTCTATTTTTTTTGGCTCATAGCTAGAAGCCCCGTTTTTAAGACTATGATGGAAACCAATATGGTTGAAAAGAACAATTCAGAAATTAAAATTGATGATTATGAGCCGGAAATTATTGAAGAAATGCTTAAATATATCTATATTGGGAAAGCTGATGTGGTTAATCATGCCGAACAATTGCTTAGTTGCTCTGATAAGTATGACATTAAAGGACTCATGGACCTAAGTCAGAATTATCTTGGTAAAAACATCTCGGCGGTTGGGTTCGTAAAAATTTTTGAATTGCTTCAGCTTTATGGGGAAAGGGTTCCAATCTTGAAAAAATCTGCTGAGGAATATTTCAAGATGTAAGTACAAAAGTAAAAATAGTTTTTTGAACAAATGCAATGATTCTAAAAAAAATACTTTAAACACTTAGGAATCAAAATACGCTCATTCAGTCTGATGAATTTCAAACTATGGTCCGGTTGCATCCCAAAGAATTCTTAGATTTTTTCATGTCAAGGAAGCGAAAGCGTGAGGAAGATTAACTTTGATATTGCTCTGGACTTGAAATGATGATAATATGTGAAATGGATTAAAGTATATAATTATATGCATAAATGTACTGAATTATACAAAGAACTAATTTACTAATTTACTACAAAACATATGAATTGATTGAAGAAATAAAACTAATACTAATAATTTGGCTAATTAACGGGGTGTTATATTAATTTTCTTTAAACAATTGCTCGTATGTGTATCTGCAAGATGCATTTAGGAAATTTTTTCAATTTCCTCCGCAACCAAACTCCAATGTTAATTGCAATTAACGTGACTGAAATAACAATTTTACATTTCGCTAATGTCAGTTTAGGTTTTGATCACTTCTAGCGATTTTGTGATAATTTTCCTGTCATAATCTAAAAATGCTCAAATAGTTAATCTCAAGTTGTCCATAAATCATCAAACGCAAAATGAATGTACAATCCGTGAAAACTTTAATTGAATCCTATGGAAAGCTTGATACTTTGGTAAGTCTTGCTGACGAATGACTGTTCAAATTAATTATTCTATAACTTATAATATTACTCAATATAATTTAGCCATGTTGGGAAATTGTAAATAATAATAGCCGAGACAAAAAGTACGTTTGGATTATTCAACAGCCATTCACCCCTTTTCGACCTGGAAACATTTCCAAGCATATCAATTTTAAAAATGAATTCTCCATGTTAGTATAAAACAAAGAATTGCCTTGTTCCTAGACTTTTTGAACATAATTTGTAATTAAGAACCGGTTCAAATGTGATTTTTATAGACATTTTACTGGAACGTATAATCCACATCCAACACAACACCGACTTATGGTCAATGGTTATTTAGCAAGTTTCGAATTCCGTACTGATACACCAATGAGTGGAATTATTTCAAAAATAACATTAGTTCAACGAAAACGACCAACAAATGAAACCATTGAAACAGTATCATCTGAGTCAGGTTGGTCAAAGTACTGCATAATTACCATCTAATTTTTAAAATTATTTCTTTGAATATGGTTTTGTTGCATACTATTACCTTATTTATTTATCTTTTAGATTGGATCAATTGTAAATCTGGATCGAAGTATTCCTACTTATCAAGTGAACAATGGAAATTTGAGCCAACTCTTTACTCGATTCCAAAATTTTCCTTGAACGTTCCTGATAGGATTGAAATAAATTACAAGCAGTGCATCATCGTCATCATCGAATTCATTAATGTTCAAAATAATGATATTACTCTAGCCATCTCCGAAGAACAGAAACGTGAACATGTTGCAAAGTTGAATTGTAAGGTCTACGATTCAAAAGATTATGCTGATGTTGCTCTGGTTGTTAAGCATTTAAATGGAGAAGAAGAAACAACATTAATGGCGCATAAAGCCATTTTAGCAGGTAAACTTAACCGTATTGCAAGTTCTCATCCAAAGTTAAAGTTAATATTTTACCGGCTTGTCTTATATTGCGTAGCTGGAAGCTCCGTGTTTAAGGCTATGATGGATACAAATATGGTTGAAAAGAAGAGTTCAGTAATCGAAATTGTTGATTTTGAGCCGGAAATCGTCGAAGAAATGCTTAAACATATTTATACTGGAGAAGCTAATTTGGTTGATCATGCTGAGCATTTACTCAGATGCGCTGATAAGTATGACCTTCAAGGACTCATGGATCTGTGTCAAATGTATTTCGCTAAGAATATCTCGACTGTTGGGTTTGTTAAAATTTTTGAAATTCTTCAACTTTATGAGGAAAGGGTTCCAATTTTGAAAAAGTTTACTGTGGAGTATTTCAAAATGTAAGTACGAAGCAAAACATTTGCAATGATTTTGATTCTAAAAAAAAACCTTAAACAAATAGGAATGAAAATTCGCTTATTGAATCTCACGAATTTCAAGATGCGGTCCAAATGTATCCGAAAGAATTTGCGGATTTGTACATTTCAAAGAAGCGTAAGCGAGAGGAAGATTAAATTTGACATCTTTGGATCTAAAATGCTCAAAACATTTTAATTTGAATTAAAATACTATTAGTACGAAAATATTCTAAATCAATGCTAAGTACATTTACAATTAATTCTAAATAATTTTATCTAATATTCTTCTGTACTGAAAAGGAAAAATACATTTGAAATTAAACTTACGAAATGTGGAATGAGACAACTATTTCAAACTACTCTTATTATTAGACTCTATATAATCGATACATTGATCCGATTTTGTATGCTTCTGGGATACAACAAGAATTCAAGGACAATCTGGTACTTCAGTTAATGTGCATCCTATGGATTTTCAGATTGCTTAGTCATACTGAAAAAATTGCCTTTCATAATGGGCATTGTAAATTGTAATGCTCATGCTACACGCTCCGGTTCCAAGCGAGTATATATTATTAGGCTTGTGGAGTTGAATCCTCACGGTATTGTATTATACGGCATTAGTCATCAAAATTCTTATTCGACAATTTTTCGACTCGAAAAATTACAGTTTTCTGTATATAAAGTATTTTTAACAAAAATTCTTCAGTCTTAATTTTGCTGTTTTGATACTAGTATAAAACGAGGATTTTCAGATAAACCTAAAAACGAAGCGAGTGAGTATATTGATTAATAGTGATATTTAGTATTTAAATCCCACGACCCGAGTAGATCAATGGAAGTTGAATTACCACGATATCAAGAAATTCTTAACTTTTGGTTTGGAAATCCAAAAGATGTCAAGTCTTACGGTAAAGAAAAACAATTTTGGTTCTCCAGTACATCAGAAGACGACAATCGAATTCGTAATAAATTTTATGAAGATTACAAAAATGCAATAGCTGGAAAATATGAAGATTGGAAGAATTCACAATATAGCATGCTTGCATTGATATTGCTTTTGGATCAAGTACCCAGAAATATATTTCGTGATACTCCTAGGGCTTACGCATCGGATAATTTAGCATTAGAAAATTCAAAACTAGCTGTAAAACGAGGCTATTTGGATCAACTTAAATTAAAATGGGAAAGAAAATTTATGATAATGCCACATGCCCATTCAGAAAATTTACAAGATCAAGAAAAATCAATATCATTGTTTAAATCATTAGGAAATCAAGGCTGGTATGACTATGCATTTGGATACTATCAAACTATAAGGCAATATGGACGATTTCCACATCGGGATCATATTTTAAATAGAGCCTCAACGGAGCGTGAAACTCAATCAATTAGTAATTATTACAATCCAACAAATGTATAACAATGAAACAATCATTTCAATAAAAAATATAATCGTTCTTTACGTTTTACAAGTACAAAGTACAACAATCAATCACAAAAAGTTTGACCTTGAAATTATACGTATGAATGCGGTTTGCTCTGCTCTTCACTTCTCCAGGCATGGCATGATAAATACATTGCAGTACTATAGTATATTATTCTTCAGAACTAAACTAATCAACTTGGAATGAAAAGTTAACAAAAACCTATTTTCCATATCATCATACCATTAAACATTAAAAGCAATAGCAAAGAAATTCACAAGAAAATATTTATTTATAACATGCTTCAATCATAATCATGAATTCTTATTTTTTTTTTCGAACATACATCTATTTCCATATTACATCTACGATTAGAACTCTAGAAGTACCTAAAATAATTATAAAGTGTTTTTTGTGTTAGAAAATAGACTAAAATTTACAATAAACATTTATGAGAATCTGAAACAATTTTATTCCTTTGCCTTCTTCTACAATTCTACATAATTCATTCAGTTAGCATTTGCTAGCTAAGATAACTTAGAATTTATAATCGTTTCATACAGTCATAGTCACAGGCAGAGAAACAAACAACTACAATACAACAGGTGCAGTAATAGAAAACGATGATGCAAATATTTGTTATGCATAAAGCCAGATTCGAACTTATAGTTATAGCTAAACATTTAAAGACGAGTTTAAAATTTAACCCTAACAAACAAAACAAAGATAATTTAATTTGCATAGTATACCACTACAATCCATATAATAATTTAACAGGCCCAGCTCCAGCATAAGCGTGCATGCAGTATGCATAACATCAAACATTATGATTACAGTAATTTTTTCTCTCTAGCTGTTTAAATAAATACTGAAGAAATATTGATAAATTGATATTGATATTCTTTATTAGTTCTTGGAATTTTTCGTTAACTAACACAGTAAAGTAAAGTAATGCATAACATAATATAACTGTAAAGTACATCTATTGTAGCTTTAGTAGATTTTAGATGACTGACTGAAATACGTATACGCACGCTGTAGAAATTTGTAAGTAGTCAACTATTAATTCTGCAGAAATGAGTTCTTCTAACATAGCTCATGCATTTTAATTTTGATTTAAGTATGGTATGAAAATGAATTGAAATAAACTAAATCATTTTCCTATTATAAGTCAATTTAGCAAGTGATTTTGATTTGGTGGGTGTGTATCTCTTTCTGTATATAGAAAAATATCCCAATTTATTAAAAGTTCAATATGAAGATGCTGCAGCATTTTTGGATTTTTGTGCTTGTGTTCATACTTATTGGTACAATCGATAATTCAGTTCAAACTTCAACTTGTAAGTATAACACGGGAATCTTTGGCTGTTTCATAAGAGCTTTCGAAATAATTTTGGATTTATTAATTTTTTAGACAGACTTTGTATTCCAAAGAAAATGAAAAATGCCTGTGCAGATATGATTCTTCAAATGAATACCGTTAATGGACAAATTGTATGTGTTGAAGCAAATGATAAGTATGAAAAAATATGATTTTTAACGGTATTAAACAGTCAAATTAAGTTTTTGAGCATTGCTTTTGTTCAGGATGGGATGCATTGCCAAAGTAGTCAAAGGAGAAGCGGACTTCTTACCCCTTGAACCAGAGGAAATTTATATTGCTCAAAAGTTTAAGAAATCTGCTTTTTCTATTATTGCTGAAGTTAGGTCCAATGAGTTTAAAGATCGTAAGCTGAAAATTTTTGATTGAACAGCAATATTACAATTTATGAAATGATGTAAACTTTTGTTTAATTTATGTAGGAGATTATAGATATGAACCCGTAGCAGTAATTCGTAAATCCTCAAATATTAATTCAATCTCGGATTTGAGAGGAAAGAAATCTTGTCATACTGGATTTGGTCGGAATGCTGGATGGAAAATCCCATTTTCACATTTAATGGATAAAAATGAGTTAACGAAATACTGTGATGAGATCAATGCACCAGCTCCAGAAAGAGATTTATATGCAATATCGAAGTATTTTTCAAAAGCCTGTGCCGTTGGTCCATGGGTACCTGAGAAAGAAGCGAATGCAAAATTAAGTGAGTTTGGAATTTATTTCAGCGTAATTATGTCACAATTTCAGCCTAATTAATATTTGCAATTTTTATTTAGAGGACAAATATGACGATTTATGTAAATTATGCTCGAATTCAATTGATTGTTCGGGAAGTGACATGTATTCAAATTACATTGGAGCATTGAAATGTCTTGTAGAGAATAATGGAGATGTTGCTTGGACTAAAATGGATGCTGTCAACGAATATTTTACCACAAACACTGGGTAAACAATCATAATATTGTTTAAGATCTTTCTCAACTTTTGAAGATAATTCCATTCGAATTCCAGTTCTACACGTGACATTGCTGCTGATTATGCATTTCTTTGCTGGGACGGCTCTTCTCAACCAATAACTACTAAAAATGCTTGTTCATGGGCTAAGAGACCTTGGAGAGCATACTTAGCCTCAACTCGTCTACCAAGCTCAGAGATAAAAGAATTACAAGCTCAATTAGCAATATACAAAGATACTGCAAGCCAAACTGCTAATAACTTATGGAGTATGCAAGTTTTAGAATTCAATGCCACTGGGGACACCTTGTATATGTATCCAATTTATCTTGCAAAAACCAAAACTCCATACATGTACTTAAGTGAAAAGAATTATAGTGTAACGCTAGAGAAGCCATCATGTTCCTCTTCTAAAACAATTCGGATCTGTGTACAAGATTACTTGGAAAAAATGAGATGTATGGATTTACAAATGGCTGCAATCGGAAGGAGAATCGTTCCAGGATTATCTTGTGTTTTGGGTGAAAGCACTATGGACTGTATGGTAAGGAATAAACTTCGTTTTGACACTGGTTTCAGTTTTTAAGACGGTTTCAAAATATGTTTAGAAAAAAGTGTCCAAAGGCGAAGCAGATGTAATGTTCTCAACTCCAAAACAATCATCCAAAGCCCAAAAGTAAGTTACACTTTTGATTTTATTAAGCGCTTTGTGCTAGTTTTAATAATTGTTTACAAATTCTAATAGGAATTATGGTCTCACTCCAATTTTATCAGAGCTTGAAATAATTGATGGCAAAACAATGGAGAAAGCACCATATAGATATGCCTTAGCTGTAGTCAAAGTTCGCCCTGACTTGAAAAATTTAACCGAGTTAAAAGGAATGAAATCTTGCCATGGTTCAATACGAAGTTTGGCTGGGTGGAATGCACCATTATCATTGTTTCGAAAGTTAAACCTGCTCACCGGAGATACTTGTGGATTAACAATAGAGCTTTCAAAATTTTTTAATGGCACTTGTGTACCAGGGGCAAAAGAAGCAATGAAATCTATGCCTTGGTTACCCGATTCATTGTGTGGATTATGTACTGGGGATAGTACTCATGGATCTTCGCAAAATCCAGCTGAAACGGATTCTTCATTTTGCTCAAATTCACCAGCAGAAAAATATTATGGGGATATCGGGGCTTTAAGATGTTTGGCTGATGACGTAGCAGATGTAGCTTTTGTGGATCATGTCAACTTGCTAAATAATTCTGCAGGAATAATTAATTTAAACGAGTACCATCTACTTTGCGAAAATGGAACAATGGAAATTTCAGAATTTCGTCACTGTAATTTGGGTAGAATCCATTCAAATCAAATATTAGCAAGGGATGGAGAAGATAGTTACATTGAACGAGAAGATGCTCGTTTGAGCTTACTTAAAGTTAGCGACCAGTTTTCCCCAACCGGAAAAGCATCACTTATAATGAATCTCTTTGGTCCATATTATACAAACAAAAATATACTTGTTCAAGTAAGTCATTCAAAATAAATAACTTGTTAATTTTTTTTAATATTACATGTTTGTTTAACTATTTTTAGGATACATCGGCCGGATTTGCTAATAGAGTACGAGATAGAGATCTTGATAAAATGATTGATGATTTTGATTATTGTACCACATCTTCAAGTTCCCAAGTTTTATCTACTTTTACCTATGTTACCAGTTCTGTTTTTGTGCTCCGATTATTTGTAAATTAAAAATATTTTGTGCATCTACTTTTGTTACTTAATAATAAAGACAACGATGATTATATTGAGCTTCCAATAAAAAAGATGTGACTGTTTTCAGGGACAGAACATCAAGATCGAGTAAAAAGAGTTGATTCAGTCATAAAACTTTGAAGATTTATTTACTGTCCCAAAGTAAACTTAGATTAGACAGTCTAGAATTTAAAAAACGCACTAAGCCTTTAATCCTATCAAAATAATTTACATAAACCCCAGGGATAAGTTCAGATTTGCATTGATGATTTGCAGGTGAATCAGAAGCAGTTATTCATTTAGTTCAGTTTTTAATTTGTACTCTTTTCAAAACTTACAGCTCTCTTTACGCCGTGTCGCTTTCAATTTTCAATGGATTCGTACTATGATTGATTGTTAAGCCAATCAAGGAATTCATCAGTGAGATCTAATTCAGTTGTAGTGGGTTCAGGACGAGGCGTTGCCGTTGTGGTTGTAGTAGTCGATGTTGTTGTTGTTGGTGGTGTCGTCGTTCTTCTGTAAATAGTTCTCTTTGGTGGTCGCAAATTTTCAGTATCCCAAGATGGAAAAATAATTGATGTTACATGAGGAGGATTACTTTTATCATTTTTCGGGACTGTCCAACCTGAATGTTGAGAAAGCATTGGAAGTTTAACGTCTAAAACGAAATAAAAGCAATAATTGAATTAGAAATTGATTTGCCAATCCATGCAGTTGAATCTCAATTAACTTACAACTATTTTTTGAAACATCTTTAAAGACAATATTTGCAGGAGGATTTATTATTCTGGTATTAGCACTCAAAGGAAATCGAAAATCAATATTGTCAGGCAAAGCTTGATTTTGAGGTCTTGAATGTGATGCTTTGGTTTCATGTACAATTTTGTAGGAATAATGTGAAATTGGTATAGCGTCAGAATAACTTTTGAATGGAAAATTTTGATTTGAATCAAATTTACTAAAATATAAATATCTTTGTTCTGGTGTTACTTTTCGATAGAACGTTGAATGAACTTCACTAGTTGATACTGGACTTCCAAATGATAAATTTGCAACGCTATTTATTGTTAATAACAATAGCGATGAAAACAGATTTCTGGATTTGTAATTGAAACAGCTCATCTTCACTTTTGTCTACTTGAAATTCAACAATGCAATAAATAATAATACTTTATTCAAGCTGAACTTCACTCTGTATGTTTGATTGATTACTATTTCTTTCATTTTGGATTCGAATGCACTTATATATATTACTACTAATAGTTAATTGATGGGAAATTTAGATTTGAATAATTCTTTGAAATGAACTGATCTTCATTTATACGATTCTGGTTTGTTGTATCTGTAATATTTTTTACTTTTTTGCGATCCCTCTGAACTTTAATAAATGATAAATGAACAATGTTAATGTGCTTTGACTGGGTAATTCATACAATATAAGAAGATAAATTCTTAGAAAAAAATTAATTCAACTAACGTGGATGGTTGGTTACTTATAATTCTTTTGAGCTACAAAAAGGAAAAACTGGTCTTGGAATTTAATTTCGCTTAGCTTAGTTTTTATACATTCTACGTTAGTTAGTACAGTAGCTCAGCTCTTGTTTATTTGACCACTGACGACTCCCAAATGCATCAATAATAACAGGTCTTTGTCAAATAAAATATGGACTGATAAGTAGTTACATATCTTGCATCTGCTAATAGAACATGCAACGATTTTTTGCACAAACAATAATAAGCCAAAGTTACTGGATTTTAATTAACTTGGTTGAAGTTTATTTTTTGTTATGTTTTACCGTCGAAATATTATTATAGATGCTCTTATAAACTTACAGTTAAGCTAGATTATATAAATAGCTATGGCAAACTGAATCAAACTTTTGTTCTTAGAAACAAAAATATATAATTCAAATTTTAACCAAAAGTTCCGGTGTTCTTAGAATTTTGGTAAATGAATGAAATTCTTAATTCTTTACAGTTAAGGGTTATGTAGTATTCATTCTAAAAAAATTATACTAAACCACAAACTTGTTTTACTTTACGTACTCCATCAACCGACATTAGGTTATAAGAATTTCGTCTTGGTATTTTCAGAAAACAAGTATATCGTTGAAACACATGGAGAAGGATGACATCCAAAATTATTATGTGTAACACAACCGTAGAGAATTGACTGAGTTCATTTGCTACAAACTTTAATTTAATTGTCTGGGAATCGATTCGATTCAATTAAGAAAAGTATTCACTATTAAGATTTTGACCCAGCTCTTGAGAGAATTCTTCAGAAACAATTAATTTGCGATCATAGGCAAATACGAGCTTTTCAGCTTCGTCAAACAAGTTAATCTGTTAATAATATACCTTACAATTGTTAAATCTTTAATAAAAAAAAGTCGTAAAAATCAGGTACCTTGTCCTTGAATGCTTTTTCAATCAATACATCTTTAGTATTATAAATCAATTCACATTCATCCATCGATGAGCTTGTTGAAAATAATTGCCTTTGACAATATTCACCGTCGCTCAAATCATCTAATGAGTCCATTCGGTTTACAGAATTTTCTTTCACACTTTCAATACTTTCAGCTTGACTGGTATCCTTGTCAATGTTCGAAAAATCTGGGGATGGTGTCATTTCTATTAAAGTTACACAATATTAGTTGAATATTGTTAAATTATGCACGACACATCAAAAAATGAATACCATGAAAGCCAGATGAAGCTGACAATTTTCCATCGTCAATTTTAGTGTTTCTTGTAGATAAAACTTTGCTTTCTCCAACTTCTTTAACTACTGGTCCAGATGCAAGATATTTTACTTTCTCATCTGCTTCCGCAAATAGTAATGGATGCTTCCATTTGTATTGGTAATACTCATCCAGCTTTTTAATTCTTTTTTGAATTACGTTTAATCTGTAAGTAGTAAATGAAATTTCATAAAATTAATATTTTACTATTGTGCGAAAAACTTTGTTTTTATTTTACTGGTTCAATGGATGCTGTAATATTTTTTCCTTCGTATAATTGTGATTCAGGAACTGAACATAGGAAGGATTTCTCATTGCCAAAGCTAAAATTCTGCTTTCTTCTTTCTTTCGAGAAGCTTCAGATTTCTCTAGTAGCAATTTCTCATATTTCTCTTCTGCTAATGATTTTAATTTTGTATCATAATTATATTTCCAGTTCCAGGATTTCCACAACTCTTCTACTCCGTCAAATTTCATAGTAGCAGAACTTCTACAACAACAATGTTTTAATTATTTTGTGTAAAATTTTTATTTGTATTGATCCTTACGTTTTAGCTCGATTTTGCAAGTAATGTTGCATATATTCCATTACTTTTTCATGTAAGTATGCTTCACTAGGACCAGATATTAACATGGACACTGGGAAAGAAGCTTGGACTTTATGATCAAGTTTTTGATCTTTCCAAATGCTTGAAAGACGTTGTTTCCCTAATTTACTATAAAATCTTGATTTGATTTTTTGAACTCTATTATCGGACTCTGAATCTTCTTCCTCGTCATCATCCAAGAAAGTTGGTGTTTTTAACATTATGAGCAATTATTTGCTAGTAGGTAAAAATGCTTCCTCTCTTGAGAGTATTGGAATGCAAAACTAACTTTTACTATCTTCAGTTTTGTGAAAGCTACTTAGATCTAGCTAATCTACCCTTTCTGGAATCAATACCATAATGAATTTGCTCCTGGAACTACTAATCCAAATTCTGAGTTCATAAGTGGGCTTACTCCATTGTATTCATTTTTATTCTTAATACAGCGTCCTAGGAACTCCATGAAGTGACAGGAAATGGAAAAACTCTTATGATGAGAAATGATGAATTGATACAACTACTTTGATCGTACTCTATTGATCTCAATTGTATTCATGAGAAAGTATGCATGTGTTCCTGGCTTATTCTTGTATATTCATAAGAAAATGTGTTCCATATTAGTTTCGTCGAAGTACTTAAACTTATCCTGAGGAACAAAAATACCATTGAATTTATTCATTTATAATTATAATTATCAAGTGGGTTATTCCAATTCGCACATGTATGTCTATTTTAAAAATATTTGGTTCAAGGTAAATTGTAAGAATTGGCATCCAGTACTAATCACTATCATCTGAACCATTTAATCCACGGTCATCTTTTCCAAGCGATTTCTGCATCTTTTGTTATATATTTAAATTGCAACTTTGCTTAAACTTTCTAAGAGCAATGATGTATATACTTACCAGTCCAATGCAAAATCCAACTACTATTACTTTTATAGTAATACTCAATTTAGTTTTAAAAGTTAATTTTAATTTACTTGATGGGCCTTCAGGTGTTATTCGAGCAATCTCAACATCTTTTTCCAAAGATATTACCTAAAAAATTCATCCAAAATAAATCTCAAAGTTGTGATACTTTCAAGTGTCGAATTTACCTTAAAATATGAACCACAATTACAACAGCAAGCACATATTCCACATATTCTTTTCTTCCAATCAATTCTAATAATCTCTTTCCCATCTGAATTCCGTACTTTGAAATGAACTGTGGAACTATAACATGCAGTAAATTCTTCTGCAGATCCAACAACTAAATCTGGCGGTGCATAAATTCCAATTACCTTAGGTTAGGTAATTGAAATGATTAAAAACTGTATATAATTATGCCAATTTATTGCTTACAATTTTATCGGAGAAAAATGATTTTTCTTTATAACAAACCCTTGCAACAGGTACCTTTTGCTGATCTAATATTAGAACATTTTGTAAGGAATTGAAACAAGAACACAGACCAGATTTTTCCACTCCTGTGAATATTGTATGATCAGATTCTACATTGACAATATTGTAATTTTTGCTTCCTTTGCTGCAACAGTGGCAGCATTCTAAAACAAAATTGTATTTTTACTAAATTTAGGTTACTTTTATGCTTTTAGTTTGCATTTACTTTTATTGATCTCAATTTGGAATGAATTGCCTATAGCTAATGAAGCGAGCCCTCTTAAATTGGACTCATCATCATCTTTTAAGCTTAACACAGTAATTGTGGAACCTATAAAGCCCAAATTGCAGAATAATGAAGTATTGATTGAATTAAAAGATAGTACTCTAGATTATTTACCAGGTCTTGAAATAATAGTTGATGTTGGTTCCTTCGTAATTACAGGACTATTTTCTCGTGAATTTTGTCCCATATCATCATCGAGTGCAGGACTGATACTCATACTCGTTTACAAAAATATGCAAATTCCTTTTACTGCCAAGATATTCAAGAACTTAAATTCCGAAAAAAAAATCGATCAAAAGGTGTGTTAAACTAGTAATGCAACTTTATTGTTTTAGTTATTTATAATGAATTATAAAATACAAAGTAAGAGTTTTCTATTAGCACAAGAAAGAAAAAACGCTGCAGACTTAGCTTAAGCTTTAAGTTATATACAATAAAAATGTTCCTTCTTTCAAATGCAACAGTTAAGAAGTGCTAGGTAAATATTCCATTAGTATCTTTTCAAAGTGTTTTCTTAAGCATTATACGGGAATTTTTTCTCTGTAGACCCATAATATTAAAAAAAATGCGAACACATAAAGGAACCTTACAATTTAATGAACTCTAAGTAGACTATGTTATAAAAAACGGAAATAAATTATGAATAAAACAATTTGAATATAGTAAGCAGTATTTTTGACCACTTATAATGTATACATGATAGTATTAATATAAAATGAAATAGCATGTCTAAAGTAAAGTAGGAAAAAGAAAACATGGGAATATTTTGGACAAAAAATTAGGCTTTCTCCAATATTTATGTCAGGGACTCATATGAATATACATGCAAGCTTTAGATGTTAGTTAAAGGCTTATTTTACTTTGAAAAGGAAATGTAATTTCACTTAATTAATAATTCCACTTGTAAACATTTTGAAATAACTAGTTGTAGAAAAAAGTTACATTTACTTCATTACTGGTTGTCTGTATCGGTAGTTTTATTTATTTGATTGTTACAATTTTAAAGCTAATTGGATCTGCCTCCGCTGTAAGGTGTTGTTTCACGGTTCAAAATATTTAACATGTGCGTAAAGGAAAGATTACTGCAACAAATTGCTCGGCTGATATACGTACAACGTATTATGTTCTGATGAAAAAAACCATGCTTCAAGAATCAGAGATAAAGCTACTCTGATATCATACTAAATTGATAAGTCTACCCTGTCTCTATCGTCTGCGTATGAAGAATACTTTACTGTAACTTTTATTGATTCGGATTTAATGAATTTTTATATAAATAAATAAACTTAAACTATTGCTTGCCGGTAGAATTTCTATTAACTAAACTTACATAAAGCTTTTAGTAAAATGGCACAATTTCGAAAAACTTACTTGTTTCTTTTGGTTCTGGGTATCCATTCGTTTGGTCAAGCATTTACCAAGGTAAAGTCGAATTAATCATTCTTGTCATTGCATATACAAAATTAAGATATTTGACATTTAGAAAGCAGAACCAACTTGCCCTCCTGATGGAACCGTAACATTTCCTGATCCAGAAAGGTTAGTATATTTTAAAATTAGGAAAATTTACTGTAATTATTGTTGTTTACATTTTGATAATAAATTGCAGTTGCTCAAAATATTATTTGTGTACTGGAGGAAATTTGTATCATTTCACATGCCCTGATGGAACTTTTTGGAATCAAGATGCAGGGCTTTGTGATTTACCAGAAAATGTTGAATGCTCACTTTTTCCAACAACAGTAGAAGTTAGTACGATTCAACCATCAACACAAAAGCCTCCAGTTCCAGAACCAGATTGTCCCAATGAAGAAGGAGTATTTTTAGTTCCTTATCCTGGGAACTGTACATTGTACTTTATATGCTTTGACAATGGAGAAAGTTATTCAATGGAATCTTGTGCGGATGGTAAAGTCATAAATTCATTCTCAACGAAATATGAATTCAAATAAAATTCATCTTTTATTAATCGTTAGAGACGCTTTTTGACCCAAACGACAGAGTATGCAAGCCAGCGGACGAAGTAAATTGCGAACAACTTCCGACACCAACTCATATTCCAACGCAAATGACTACTTCTCAAACCCGTCCTCCGGGGGACTATTATTGTCCTGAAGATGTGGAATTTATATATATGCCACATCCAGTGTTTTGTAGCATGTTTTATTGGTAAGAAAATATTCCTACATATTATTTAATACAAGTGCAGAAAAATTGTCAAATGTTTTTCAAGGTGTGAGTTCGGTGAATATAAAGGCGAGTCGAAATGTGGAGTTGATTTGTGGTTCGATTTTGATTTACAAGCGTGTGTCGATCCTTACCAGTCATCTTGTGATAAAGAAACTAGACCTACAACAATCCAACCTTAATAGTGATTTGATTAAATGCTTAAATGTAGCAGTACAGTTTCACCCAGTAGACAAAACATATTCAAAGAATAAAACAAAACGATTTCCAAGCTCCCAAGCCGGAACACTGGCAAACTGAGCAATGTTGAAAATAATATCTTGTCAAACCTTTTTCAAAAGCTAATCATTTGCGTAAATCGAAGTAAAGCAGACGTAATTAAGTCTATCCCACTTCAAAATTCTCAATTTAATCAACATTTTGCGTAAATGGATACTTTATAAATAATCATGCTATCAGTTAATTCTTGATAAATACAATTGTGTAACTAGTTTATTGATAAGAAATTGCATCTGGCCGAACGAGTAATTGGGTTTCAGAGCAATATATAAACTTAGAACATTGGTAATAGTTTCTAGCATTGCATTTTGTTGGTTACTCGTTCATTTATAAAGAAACTAAGTTTCAATATGAATCAATCAATTAAATTTTTAATTTTAACTGTGTGCTTGGGCTTAGCATATTCACAAGTAAGTAAAAGAGTAAGAACTTCAAAAAATCTTAGTTATCAAAACCATGATGTCTGATCAAAAATTTAGAGTCCACCGGATTGTCCTTCTGGAGGCTCCGAAACCGTTTACTTCCCTGATTGGACGGATTGCTCGAAATATTGGATGTGTTCAACTGGATGGCCTTATCATATGACGTAAATATAGAAAAAGCTAAAACTCAATGCTCATTTCATTTTCATTAACTAACATTGTGTTTAATTGAAACATAGCTGTGCACCTCCATTACATTGGAACCAAGAAGCCAAAACTTGTACCATGCCCAACGATGCCAATTGCTCCGTTACTGCAGGACCTACTCAAGCCCCAACAACTCAACCACCTCCTAAATAAACTAACGATGAAGCTCCTTTTCTTATGAACAATTAGTCTTATTCACGCTGCTTTTTTTGCACGACGCTGATTATGTTAATTTATAAGTGTATTTGTTCTTGTATTCCGTCAAGTAACATGTATTTGTTTCTCTCCAAATAAAACTCATTAGATTTATATATATATTTTTTTTTACCTTACTTTGAATTAGTAAGTGTTAAAATGCAAGCAAACATTCAATGTATCGACGCTAAAAAAAACTAAAGAGCATTCCATCCATTCGTTCCAAACTTTCATATTTGTCGCATATTTGAAGTGTTCGAATTATAAACATGGAGAATTTGTTTATGATCAAGATCAAATGAGTAGAAATTACGATTACTGCTTTCTTTTTGTCAAAAACACGGTTATAAACAAAATTTCCCGAAAATATTGACAAGCTGTAATGGAATTTACAAGTCATTTGTAAATAACTTAACCCTTTTAGCCCACTTGTTTATATCAATGAAACGAATAATTTATCAGTTTCTTCCCATACAAGATCTCACTGATCAGTATCACAGT